>JAQQSW010015720.1:0-11827 GCA_028646575.1 Pseudocheirus occidentalis | reverse complement strand
CAGCAACCATAACCCTAACCACATCAGACACTACTGGTATGCTGCAGTCCTGGGTATCACAGAGAGTCAGACATGACTTAACAACTGAAAACCAACTACAACTTTGGTCAGAATTTCTCCATCTCTGAGCTTCAGTTTCTTTATCTATAAATATTGGCATTTACTCTCCATGGCTTCTGGAATCCAGTTTTAAATGGCTGATCCTATGATTTGAACTCTATAAAAATATTTTTATTGATTTATTTACTTTTAGTTTACAAGATTCTTTTCCACAGTCCCTTGAGTTTCAAATTTTCTCCTCTCCCTCCCTCCACCTGCCCTGGAGGCATGCACTCATATAGAGCATCTGTAAATATTTTCACACTGGACATTAGTCTGGTTGTATAGAAGGATTGTAACCTATGGAATGACTAATGGGAAAGAGGAAACAAGATCAAACATGGAAAAGAAAGAGAGTACGTAGTTTGTTTCAGTCTGTATTTAAACACTGATCTTTCTAGACATTTCTCTGAATGCAGACATCTCTTTCTACCTTGAGTCTTTTAGAGTTGTCTTAGAACCCTGCATTACTGAGAAGAGTCCAGTCTATCAAAGTCGATCATCATACATGTGTCGTGACTAAAATTTTGTACAAATTTCTCCTGGTTCTGCTCTTCTCACTTTAGCATCAGTTTGTATAAGCCTTTCCAGGTAAATATGAAGTACATCTGCTCCTCATTTCTTATATCACAATAGTATTCCATTACATTCATACACCACAAGTTCTTTAGCCATTCCTCAGTTGATGGGCATCACTTTAATTTCCAATTTTTTGTCACCACAAAGAGAGCTGCAATAAATGTTTTTGTATATATGGGCCTTCCTCCCACTTCTATGATCTCTTTGGGATTTGAACTCTTAATTACACTCCTACCTCACACTGCTACAGTGAAAATCAAGTGACATACATTTTACATACAGTTCTTCATAGTACTGAAATCCAAAAGAAATATAGCCTATTATCAATATCCTGATGCTTATTAAGGAAGGAAAAGCTAGTAAGTGGAGGAAGACTGAAGTCCAATGGCTTCTTAAGACCTGATGGGGCACACTATGACTATGGAACACACTCAACACTATGCCAGCAGGTCTTATCTTCAAACAGTTCCTTCAAATTTGAAAACAATTCAGGTTCAGGTTACTAGCTGTCAATAGTTTATTAGAATCATTTCCAGAGTCCTGATCACCAGGTGATTAATTTTCTTTTCTACAAACACTTATGAAACAATGAAGGCCCATGAGTTTTGAATTGTATTAGGAGAAAAAGAGGCGTATCAATGAAATTACAATCTTTTGAAGAAGTACTGACTGTGTAGTCACTGTTGATTACTAATTATTAGAACAGAGTAATTCTAGCTGAGAAGTCATCTCTTAATCATCTAATAATGCAAAGACATAACCTTGCTTATTTTGGACTTGGGGAACAAAGACAACATCTTTTGTTGTTTGTTATTGTTATTTGGATAATGTTATGTTTTGGGTTCATCTTCTCAATGCTAGTCCTATTTGAATAGGTAGATGCATAGATATATTTCAATAGATAGAATAATCATAATTACTTTGAATTCACTATATGAAGTGCTGTAGAGAAAAATATAAGAAAGAAAGATAATCCCTGCCCTCAAGAAGAATAAATAAAGGAGAGTTGAAAAGGTGAAGGTGGGTGGTAAGTGTAACATATTTTCTGGAGATGGTCAATAACTTCTGTAGAGGCCTACATTTGGCCATAGCTATCATAGATAAGCAAAGGATGATTCCACTGGCAGAATCTAGTTTTTCAGGGAAAGGGACATCAAGATAAATGTGGCAAATTATGGAAAAACATGGCAGTGACAGACTTTTGAAAAATCTTAAACTCGAGGTTAAAGATTACACATTTTACTGGTTAGACAAAGTGACTCTCCCTTACTGAATGGTTCCTGTCAAATGAGGTATGATATCTTGTCAGTGGGATTCCGGATTAGATAAAGCTTGAACTGGAAAGTCTCAGAGGGACCTTTAAACTGATATTGTGTGATTATTTTTTTTTCATTAAAGATCCTTCAAACGCAATCTATGCATAAAGAAAATCAGTTTAGCAGTATATTACAAGGGTGAGTAAATTAATGAATGAGGGAATGAATATGTCTATGTCCATCTCTAACTAACTATAGCTCTATTTCTATTTCTCTTCTTGATAGACAAGCCGAGATAACATAGTAAAGGTAGCATTCCTTATAAACTCTCCTAACAATCCCCTCTAAATTGCCCTTAAAATGATGTGACAAATCAAATTCTAAAGTACCTCCCAAGATAGTCACAACATTTCATATGATTTTTATTATTAAATATGTTCCTTACATTAAGCCTAAATTTATTTCTTTTTAACTTTCACCTATTGCTCATAGGTCTGTTCTCTGACAGACTTAGGAGCAAACAGACTCTTTCACATGATAGCACTTTAAATATTTTAAGGCAGTTACTATGTCCACCATTTGTCTGGATATTTTTTTTCTCTTGTCTAAGCATATATGAGCCTCATATGTCATGGAATCAAAACCATTTACTTTCTTTGTTGCCTTTTCACTGATGTTTTCCAGTTTGCCGCTGGCCTTATTAAAATGAGGCATGAAGAAGTGAACAAAATGTGATGAAATAACAATAGAACCAAAAATTAATATGTGGGAATTAGGAGGTGACAATCTCACAGTATTCTTTGATCAGGTGAAAATAGAGCTCCCTCCTTTGCCTCTTGTTTCAATTCTCCTATCTAAAGGAGTGAGAAGACATGTCCTTCCTCCTACCCTACTGCCACAGGTACTTGTGTTGAGGTCAAAACTGAGAAAACAGTTCAGGTGTGAAAGAATTCACTTAGACAATTTTCTCTTAACCAATGGGAGCTTTATAACATGAAAGCTTTACACGTCTGAGATTAGCAAGGAGCTAAACAAAGGCCCTGATATTTGGAAGAACCAGGCTTATACAGACAGCCTGTGGATATTCAGAATTATATAGATTTAAGGTTTTATGGTGGTTGAAGATCAAAGACAAAGGAGAATTTATGGCACATGATAAAAGAGATGGTTCCTTACAAGATAAGAAGGAATTTATGAAATAGGTTGAGGGAAAATGGACTTTAGGACATCCTCAAGTTACAGGATATTAATTTACTGGATGGGCTACAGAATGAGCCCCAATCTCATCCCCACCCCTGCCAAGGAGCATCTCCACAAAGCACTGGAAAAGCAGCACTTAATATGCTTTTTAACGCTTGGGGGCATTGTATGCTATATCCATATCATGTAGAACATGAACTTGGTAGGAAAACTTGTACTCCTGGCTGTCTTTTCCATTTTGTTTTTCTTTTCTTTAATAAGTAACTGATTATCAACTTCTATATGATCACATTTTGAAATGATCTCATCATCTCAAGAGCTTCTGAAGTATTGTGTCAAATTAGTAGAATTGAATAATAGCAAAGGGAAAATTTTATATTAGAAAGGATAGACACCAAAATTACAATTGGTCCTGTCTTGCCCACTTTCCCAGGAGATATGTTCCAGGAATTAATTGAGTGGTGATCAGCTGAGGGGAAATGTTAAATACATAGTCAGATATTAAGGAAATATCTTTACATTGTCATGAGGTTTAAGTATCAACCACCTGAGTGAGTTTCAGTATAGTTAAAAAATTGTTATTAAATATTGTTATAATTGTTTTGTTTTGTCAATGAATATGTGATTTTATTATATGTTCATTTTAGAATTTCTTTTTTCATATTGGAAATAAATACCTGTACCAATCTGTAGTAAGGAAGATAGGAAATAATGCAGTTCTAGTGAGTTCATGGATTCCAGAAGTTTGACTGATGCTATACTTGCCCTACTTCTAGTTATTCCCTCCTCTTTTGGCCTTTGTTTAACCTGTATGCTAGATTTATCACCTACGGGTTTAGTGCCCTCCACTTGTAGATGACTGTCTGCTTAAGCTGGATGTTACCCTCTGTCCAAGATTATGATATGTCACTCCTGGACCTTGTATTGAAGAAGCTCTGGATATCAACTAAGGTCCCTGGAATGGGACCTCTTAAGGCAGGTTCAGTTCTGTGTCCAGTCTGAGCAGAAAATACTTGTAGAAGCTGAGACCTTTACAGCTTGATTTTTGGTGATTCTGGGTCCCATTTGTTTGAGAAGGGAATAATGGGGTGCTGGTGCTAAAACTCCCACCTTAAGATATTGTTTTATGTATTTATTTTGTGTTATCTCTTTTATATTGTTATGGAAGTTGTGCTGATACAAGTTTCCCTTATGGTCCCATCAGCCTAAGTAATGGACATGAAAGATTTTGGATCTGAATGTAATATAAATGGAATAGGAAGATCTTCCCTACCCATTAATAAGACTATGTGACCAGCTTTGAGCTACGGCTCAGCTTTGTTGAGCTGAGTTTTGTTGAAAAACTTTTCTTGAAATGATCTCTTTAATCTGTCTTGATATAGATTCCCTTGCTCAACCACTTCCTAGCTAGTCTTTCCTTATTGCCCTTTCCCTCCAGCTCTCCCCTGTTGCTTGTGATCTTGTCATCCCACTCCAAACTATTTTTGTATTTACCTTAAATATTTTGTAAATACATGAAAATTTGCATGATATTAAGTACCAGAGTCTCAGAGCTAGGAAGACTTGTGTCCAGGCTCTGACATTTAATGGTTGAGTAAGTCATTCCAAGTAACTTATCCTCTTAGGACTATAGGCATTTATGAGACTATAGATTGCAAAGAAGGTGTTTTTGGTAAAGAGAAGCTCATCTAGGAGTGAGGAATTAAAAGGAAAATACAGACTAATTCCATATGAGACTGGGAGAGTAAGACCATCAGGGTTGCTGGCCAAAAGAGAAACAGTTGCTATTTACATTCACTCTGAGCCAGAAGGGCCCAAAAATTATCCACTGAGTGGTTCTTGGGCAAGAACCTATTGTTGTCTAATCAATGAGATCCTAAGTGAATTAGGTTTAAGGCATGGTCTTTGAGAAAGAAATCTGGACAGTAAACTCCAAGTTAAGAAGTTAGGAAGTAGAAAAGATATATTAAACAAAGGAAAAATTTTGACCTTACAAGTTTTCCTTGTGATCACTTGGTTTGGGATAGAATCTCACCAAAAAAAAAGTTGAATAAAAGTTTGAAAATTAACTGCCACAACTATAAAAACAACAACAGAATCTCTACATTCTGTAATTCTAATTATATGCATATATGGCAATTTCAGACAGAATACTTTTTGTTTCAATAAAAAAATCTTAAAGAAATTGACCATATTCTTGTATTTATTTATTTAATTTTGGGGAAATAAGGATATTTTATGACCTTTGTTTAACTCCATGGTTAGTAGAATTAGTGTCAAATTTATACTCCTGAATATGGTGAGACAATAATGGTGAGGGTTGAAAGAAGACCAGAGAGGTTAAAATTTTCAAGGCAGACTCATACCTTGTAGTCTTGAATTTTAAGATTCCTAGGAGCCCAAACGACAAAGTATTTTAGTGACCCATATGTGGAAATGATGGGGATGGAATCTGAACCCCTAAAAGGAAAACACCATGTCTTTGAAAGTAAATGAGTCAGTAGCCTAGATAATTGGTGCCTTCACGCAAGGCATCCCAATTCACCTTGATTACTGTTTGTTTTCTAAATAAAGAAAGTTCAGTTTTCTAACACAGAAATCAGAGTTTGTGGTCATGATGTTGGTAGCAAGTTGTTTCCATGTCCATAAGGTCTAAAATGTCAGTATAGTCAATCTGGGGAAGTTGAGTTGAGAGCCAAACCCATGGACAGAATCTCTCTCTAGACAGTCGGGGTCAGTCAAAAGAATTCTAGTCAAAGAATTCTAGATGATCAATAATGCAAAAGGCCTTGAAGATTATCTTGCCCAACCAATATCTGAAACAGTGTGCCATTTACTACTTGTCCAACAAGTGATTATTTGGTAATAAAGAACTCCAAAGAAATAAAATTAACAACCTACTGAAGCAACCCATTCTGCTTTTGAATATGAATAGGTGGGAGGATGATAACGTGTTAATTCATTGATATGAACATTTCCAGGAAAAGGTAACTCCCTTTTTATCAACAAACAGTCCTACTGTTTCTGCAGCTTGTATATAGTTTAGGTTGGTCACTAGGCAGAGGTATCAGATTCAAATATCATTCTGCAACTTCATAGTGACTTAGAAAACCACAAATTAGCATTGTCTATGTTATGTTGCGTTTTTATTCAATATGTTAAATACTTCTCAATTGCACGCTGATTTGGTTCTGGCTACAATCAGACTTTTGTCATCTCTTGACCACTGGGGGCAAATTTGACACTTCTAATAGGGCACTGAGAAGAGAGTTAAGTGAAATACTCAAGGTCCCCCAAATAGAATGTTTCTGAAGAAATACTTAAACCGATTTATCCTTGGTACCAAAATCAACTCTCTATCCATTGCACCATGGTATCTGTCACTTTGGCTATTCCTGTTACCCTCCAATCTAACATAACAAAGCTACTTATAGACCAATGGGGATTGTCATACTAAGACGATTACCTTTTCTATAGAAGGAAGGGATTTGGCTACTTCAGGTCTAAATACACAGTTCTTTCAGATTCAGTCCTACGAAGACTGAACTCTAATATAATGGGAAATAGAGTCCTTCTCACAAATATCAGCTCATTAAACAGCTCCCCTATCAACCTGGGAATTTATAAAATAGCCTTAGACTAAAATCTAATATTTTCCTGAAAGGGGTAGTAGAATGACACTCATATGTAACACCAATGTAATACCCATAGCAGCTGCTATGAATATGCATATATATTTCTAGGGTAAATTCACAAAATGTAATAAAAACTCTTCGTCAAAGACAAAACCAAAATATTTATTTGTAGCATGATTATTAGGATACCAGGAAGCAAGATTTAACAAGGTACTCATCACCAATCCAGGAAGCACAAATATTTCAAGTATTCTTTCTGTCACACTTCCCCACAAACAAGTTCCCCTAGGCAAGTTTCTCCCTCTGCTCTCTGCTCTGCTTCTCCTGCTAAGTTTCAGTCACACTCTCTGCTTCCTTGGGCTAGCTCCTCTCAAATTCTGGACTCCATGTTAATCAGGCTCCATGTGACTAAGGCTATATCACAGTAGGAGTATAGATGTTTGTAGGAAAATTACCATTGTGTAGTCACCATGCATGCCTCCAACAGCAGCACATGGGAAGGTTTACTGATATTCTAGTCAAAGGCCCAGAGTCTCTTACTACTCAACTTTATGTATTTGAGAAAAAGAGACAGTATGATGCCAATGGAAGCCTTATCTCTTAATTAATGTGCCAATAAAGTGAGAGTATTCTCTAAATTACCTAATAAGGAGAAAGGGAGATAGAGTAGGAAATTGAAGATGAGGAGTAGGGAAGTAGGGAACTTAACGCTCAAGGTTCCTTTCCTGCAGGAGACCAAAAAGGGTCCATATGGAATCTCTGGTCTTATCAGACTTGGGATATTTTCATTCTATGAGACTGAAACTTTACCAATCAAATGATTATCCCCAATTGATAAAGGTGGCACCCGAGCTATTATTTGTAAGAAAAAAGATTCAGAAGTGAGAGTTGAGAGCATTCTTGGCATGATAAGAACAGTTTGTCTAGTGTCAAAAGGTAGAATTTAGTTTTCCAGGAATTTAAAACAAAACAAAATAAAACAAGAATGTCATTTTTTTCCCCAGAACTTAGGGTGAATTCAGGGAGTAATGTTTAATCAGTATGGAAAGATAGACTGCAGATAGATGGTGAAGAATTTTAAATGCAAGACTAATCATTTTATTGAGAGATCATGAGACAACTGAGCCTCATGATCCTCATGTTCTCAAATGGAAGGAGCCATTTAGTCTATCTCCTCATTAATGTATACATTACCCTCATTGTTCACTAGAGTTGATTTCCACCTATCAAAGGTACTCCCTTTTCCCAAAGGTATTTAAGCATGGAGTGATCTCCATGGTGGGGCCTTTGGTTGTTGAGAGAGACCAATGATCATCAGTGTATTAATTATTCACTGCCACAATTAATACATTGATTATTAGCTATCAAGAAACTCTGTCTCTAGGGATTTTCATTAATCAGATGTGTTTTGTCAGAGGGAACCACTTTTCTTAATAAAATTTACCAATTTTCTTTCGAATCATATTTATTCCTATTGTTCATTTAACTATTTGATACATTAAAAAAGTCAAAATAACTTCTTCAAAGGAATAGCAAACTAATTCTATATCTTTCTTTGACAGCATAACTGAATTAGTAGTAAATGAAAGGATTTTTGCAGAGATGGTTTACCTGGACTTCAGCAAAGTTGTGATAAATTTTCACATACCATTCTTATGGAACAAATGGCAGATAGTTGATTAATCAAAAATATAGTTAGATTGATTTGGAAATGCTTGAATGCCTAGGGTAAGAATAGTTATTAGTGGTTCAGCATTAGCTTAACAGAGAATCCTCAAGTGAGTTTCCCAGTATTCCATACTTCAGCTAATGCTGATAGCATTTTTACCAGTATCTCAAAGACATGGGTGGTATTTTCCTCTGTTTCTTGGATAACACAAATATTGGAAAAACACCGTTAATATACTACAAGATAGAATCAGGACCCAAAAATGTCTTTATATATTAGATGATTGGGACAAATTTTATAAGAAAAAATGCAATGAGGCAAACTTACAGTATTATTATAGTTCTATCCTGTGAATGGCAGTTGACAGAGATAGAATTCAGCCAAAAGAGAATTCCTTCCTTTGGTTGGGGCAAAGTCTAGAGGTCAAATGAAATGAACATTTTGTGTAAGGTGTGATTAATGCTACTAGTATTATGACACATGTACTGATCTAATTATGTGTTTAAAGCATGGATTTGAGAGAGAGTAAATGAAGCAATAGGAAAAGAAGACAAAGGAAAGGAAGTAATAAAGAAGATGGGGTACAAAATCAAACAGAGAGAGAGAGAGATCACAACCAACCTAGGAACCCAATTCTGATTCTGAATAATGTTAACCATTAAGAAGTTGTATTTGTTTCTTTCCAGTATGGTTTTGGAAAATATGAGGAAATAAAACCATTGGAATATGGAGGTAAAAAAAACATAAAGAACTGAAGATAAATGAACTTGGGGTCAGGAAGAGCAAAGTTCACATTTCAACTCAGATACTTGCTAACTATGGAATCAAGGCAAATAATTTTTTCATTAAACCCTGAAGAAATAGTCATTAAACCCTGAAGAAAAATAAAAAAACAAAATAGGTGATCTATTTGAATCAATAGACTAAAGAAATAATTTTTTATATTATTTTTCTAAAACAAAAGTTTTTGGTTATTGAAAGAAACATAGCAAGGTGAAGTTCATGGTGAGAATATGTAAATGTCTTTATAAGACCTACCAGAATATTTTAATTGATCAATATATTTAAATTCAGAAATGTAATTTTTATGTACATGATTGTTTCTCTTTGATCATCTTTAATTTAAAGCTTCTAGATGTCCTTGGAGAGTTAACCAAAGAGCTAGCAATTCTTCCACATTAATGTTTTCAAGTGACAAAAGATTTAGGAGGTAATGAACATTATTTACTTAAAAAGAAAATAGTTTCTTTTATATGATTACAGTGAGAGAAACCATTAGCCACAACAAAATCTCTGTGAGTCAGTTAAACATATGTCCTATTTTATAATTTGTGCTTCCTTTTAACAATCACAGATCCCTTAGTTCAAGCTTACTTTGGAAATATGAAGAGAATATCAAAAACTAAACAATTTTCCAATATAGCATAAACATATAAACTAACTGCTAAATTACTTGTTATTAATTAGTAATTTTGCATAATGTCCCATAGTCTCTTTGAATATAATCTTCTAGCATTGATAGATAGCTTCTTATGTATCTTAAATTCTAGGCATAGTTCAAACCTAGCACTTGCCAAGTTTATCCTAGTGGTAAATATATATCTTTATGTAATTTTTATAGCAATTGTAATATGACACTGGTGCTACAAGGAATCTTGTCTCAATAATTATGAGAGCAATCAACATAGTTTATTGATAATATTTATATCTTTTATAGTTAACAGTACTAAATTATTATTAATTATATATAAATTGCATGTAACTATTTATAAAGCATCCTACATGCTTTACCTCATTTCATTGTTATAACACTCCTCAAGTGTGAAGATTGGATTTTTATTTCTTATGACAGATACGTGAAGCATAAATTTACTAAAGAGAGTAAATAGACAACTTATTGGACAAATATGACACTCAACACAGATGATTTTATTTATAATAACTGCTATATAACTCAATAGAATCTCAGATTTTCATTAAATTAGCAATTATTAATGTGGCCTTCACAGACCGCTTTACAGGTTACAATTGCCTTATGGTTTATTGTTTTAGATAAACTTGTTTTTCATTGATGCTTATGCTATTTAAGTCTTGTCAAAGTGACGTTTACTTCTTTCACTGCAAGTGGGGAAAAAAAAGAAACAATGCCGCTAAAGTGAAACTAAGTTTCAAATTCTGCTTCTGATATTTAATATCTGTAAGACTTTGAACAAATCACTTAACCAGCCGGAGCCTCTGTTTTCACATATGGAAAATAAGGGGACTGTGTCCCATTTGAAATTCTATGTTAAGTATCATCTTATAGAGATGTTATTCAATTAGGGTGTGGTTAACTTTTGAACCAATTAAGAAACTACACTATTATTCAAAAACTGAATTGACCCTTTGATGCAAGGTATATACTGCATACAGACCACTACTAGGTCTATATTCTAAAGAGATTTTAATTATATAGAGAGCATTACAAACTATGAAATAGTTAAGTTTGATTATAAAAATATTTAAAAAGTTTTTGCACAAAGACAATCAAGGTGAGCAAAATTAGAAGGAAGGCAGACAAGTAGGGGAATATTTGCAATAAATATCTGTGATAAATGACTAATTTCTTAAATATAAAGAGAACTAAGACAAATTTATAAGCCTTCAAGTCATTTCTGAATTGATAAATGATCAAATGATTTGAACAATTTTTAGATGAAGAAGTCAAAGCTATTTAATGTCTTAAGGAAAAAATGCTCTTAATTTCTATTAGAGAAATGCAAATTAAAACATCTCTGAGGTACCACCTCACACCTGTCAGATTGTCCAATGTGGAAAAAAAGGAAAATGATAAATGTTGCAGGGGATGTGGAAAAACTAGGCCACTAATGCACTTTGGAGGAGTTGTGAACTTATTCACCAGTTCTGGAGAACAATTTGGAACTACTCCCAAAGGGCTATAAAACTTTGCATACCCTTTGATGCAAGGTATGTACTGTATACAGACCACTACTAGATCTATATTCTAAAGAGATTTTTAAAAGAGGGTAAAGGGACCTATTTTGACAAAGCATATGTAAAGCACCTCTTTTTGTGGTGGCTAAGAATTGGAAATTGACTGGTTTCCCATAAATTGGAGAAGGGCTGAAGAAGTAGTTGTATATGATTGCAGTGGAATATTATTGTGTTATAACAAATGACAAGCAGGATGATTTCAGAAAACCCTAGAAAGACTTACATGAAGTGATGCTAAGTGAAATGAGTATAATTAGGAGAACATTGTATAAAGTAAGAAACAATGTTTTAATATGAAGAACTGTGGGGCAGCTAGATGGTACAGTGAATAAAGCACTGGCCCTGGAGTCAGGAGGACCTGAGTTCAAATGTGGCCTCAGATACTTGACACACTT
>JAQQSW010015719.1:0-11827 GCA_028646575.1 Pseudocheirus occidentalis | reverse complement strand
GCATATCCTATACATGATTGTATGCCACCATGGCAGGGGTGGGGGGTGGGGAGGAAGGGTAGAAAAATCTGAAACTCAAGTGACTCTGGGACTGAATCTTGTAAACTAAAAGTAAACAAACAAGTCAATAAAATAAACTTTTAAAAAAGAGTCTGAGAGCTCTCTTCATATTTTTTTTAATCCTAAAGGACCCGTTGCTTGGTTCTGAATCAATTTCCCTGAGGGGTAAAGTTAACTCAAACTGCCACAGGTCTACTCCAGAGGATCTTGAGTCACAACAGCCCAGGTTGGTACCACACGGTTGCAGGGGTTACCTCCAACCCACCTCAATTCCAGTAGTGTCCTATACAACACACTCAATGACTATCATTAACCTGAGTAGAATCTTCATGAAAGGCAGCTTCACACATTTCCCACCCCTTTGTCCTGCTGATGACCAAAAGGTCCTCCTTCATTCTCTTCTCTCTAGGTTTCAGGACATCATTCTCTCTTGGTTCTCCTTCTGCCTATCTGACTGCTCCTTCTCGGTCTTCTTTGCTGGATCTCCATCCAGATCATACTCTCTAACCATAGGTGCCCTATAGAGTTCTGTCCTGAACACTCTTCTCTTTTTCTTTTTTAAAATTTCACTTAGTGATCTCATCACCCCCATGGATTTAAATGCCATCTCTATGCTGACAATTTTCACATCTACCTATCCTGCCACAGCCTCTCTGTTGACCTCCAGCCTCATTTCTCCAACTGCCTTTCAGACTGGATATCCACTAACTATCTCGACCCAAAGTCAACATATCCAAAATGAAACTCATTATCTTTTCTCCTAAATACATACACACACACACACACACACACACACACACACACACCCCTTTCCTATTACTATATTCTCTCAGTTCCTCAAGCCTACAACATAAGAGTCATTCTCAACTCCTCACTACTTCTCATCCTCTATATCCAATTTGCTGCCCAAGGCCTGCTGATGTCACCTTTGCAACATCTCTCAAATAACTATTCCTTCTCTCCTTAGACACTGCCACCACTCTGGTGCAGGTTCTTATTACTTTACACCTGGACTATTATAATATTATAATAGACTACCTCTAGTCTCTCCCTATTCCAATCCATCCTCCAATCAGTCACTAAAGTGATTTTCCTAAATCTCAGGTCTGACCATCTCTCTCTCTCTCTCTCTCTCTCTCTCTCTCTCTCTCTCTCTCTCTCTCTCTCTCTCTCTCTCTCTTTCTCTCTCTTTCTCTCTCTCACTCACTCACTCACTAAACTCCAGTAGCAATCCATGGCCTTCAAGATCGAATACAAAAAAAATTTAACTGGAGTGTGTTGTTCAAAGTCCTTTATAACCTAGCCCTCTCCTATCTTTCTAGTCTTCTTACCCCTTATTCTGGACACATACTCATCAATCTAAAGACATTGACTTCCTTACTATTCTACAAACAAGACACTCCATGTCTTGGGTTTTGAGTATTTTTTCTGACTGTCCTCCATTTCTGAAATGCTCTTCCTCCTCATCTCTCCCTACTGGTTTCCCAAGCTTCCTCTAAATCTCAACTAAAATCCCATCTTCTCCAGGAAGCCTTTCCCAACCCCTTTTAATTCTAATGCTTGTCCTTTGTTAATCATTTCCTGTTTATCCTGTGAGTAGACTATTTGTATATTTTTAAATACATGTTTGCTTGTTATCTGCCACATTCTGTTGTGAGCTCCTAGAGGCTGGGACTGTGTTTTGCCTCTTTTTTACATCCTCAACACAGTACTCAGAACATAGTAGGCACTTAATAAATGTTTATTGATTAATTGTGATATTGGTTCTATAATCAATGAAAGAAGGGAAGTTGTTCCCATTTCCTAGATTTCCTGGATGGGAGCTATGCACCAAGAGAATCATCCATGAACCATATGAGAAAAATCTTTACTCAGAACCATCATGTTATGAAATAGTCTAGAACCTGTAGTTACAAATTGATGCATATAGAATCTACAAATTCACTGTTTGGGGAACTTTCCCCATAGTTGGGTACTACTCTTTATAATTACGTAGATTGGCCTTTGAGAGTTGCCCTCTAAGGACTCTAGAGGTTAAAATTCTTGTCTATGATCACATGGGCTGATGTCAAAAGGTAGATTTGAAACCAGGTCTTTCTAATTCCACATCTAGCCCTCAATCCATTATACCACAGTGCCCCTCATTCTTTCCAAACGCAAAACAGAGCCCCCTGTTCTGGGACTCTTTAGATTTTACCATGTTTTTATCTACAGGTTCAAGTATTGTCGAATTATTTCATTATCAACTGAATGTAACAATCTAAGGCATTGGGTTTACTAACATGGACACACTTTCCAGAAAGTCAAGCAATTATTGACTTCTAAATCTGTTTGGGTATATTACAATACCCACAAATCACTGACACTTAATTGCTTTACCTGATAGTTCTGAAGCTCTGCTTAGCCACACAATTCCAAATTATCACTTATACAGCAATTCCTTCCTTCCAAAGGACAATATCATTAATAGAATTAAATGTTGCCCAAATAAACAAAGAGCCCCTGGCTATTATGATGTAAGACAATAGTTTCACAACCACCCATAAAGTTATGCCTCTACAATGTGTGCTGATTACAACTCTGTTGTAGGACTTTGTTCTAAAGCTAAGCCTGCAGCCTTAATTCTGTCAATGCATACACAGCACTAAATTCTTTTTAGTAGTACTTATGGCTCCATGTTTGTTCACAAATTAGAAAAGAAATATTTAATGCTGATTTCCTGAGTCAGCTATGCAACAGATAGATTCCAAATTATGTTATGCAATCTCCACTGCAATTTTTTTTATGCTATATGTATAAAGGGTATTCATTGGAAGAGTTATATGTCTTGATGAGCTTATGAGAGACAAACCTTGGAACTTTTGAAAGCACCTCACCCTCTACAGTGTGAATATGCTTGTTGGCACCTTTTGAAAAGAAGAAAAGACAAATCCTGATTAAATGTCATTGTCCAAATGTGCCCCAAGATCGCAGTGTCATAGCTTGGTAGCTCCAGAGGACCTTAGAGGCCATCTAGTTCAATTGTCTTGTTTTACTGATAAGGAAACAAAGACCTAGGGGTTAAATGACTTTCTCTAGGTCACACAAGTGGTACAGTTGACATAAAGTCAGATTCTCTTATTTTAAATACAACAGTTGAAATAAAATAAAAAATTAAATGTAAAAAAATAAAATCTAGCAGTCTTTCCATTTTACTGAAATGCCAAATTGATTGGTTTAGAATTTCTACTTGGCACCTCCTAGAGGTTGCTTTCGGTGATTAAGGTTGCCTTTAAGATGTTGGCTTAGACTCTTGGGAATATGAAATCTCTGGAAAGAAACCACTTTATTCACTTTTGTACTATATTTTTTAAAAAGTGAGCCAATAAAACTGCCCAGGCTTTTTGTCTTTCTTCTCCATTTTGCTTTTCTTCTGGAGATACCCTGAAAGTGCAGCAGAACTAAAATGTAATATAGGAGTTTGGAGGAACCTAAGCTGTTAATAGACACATATGGAAATTTCATATGCTTGTCCATGGGAAGAGAGATCATAGAGAATATTACTCATTCTCAATCTTTTACACAGAGGAGGTTAAGGATCTTGATTTCCTAGCCAGAGACATCTAAGAATCTAGACATGTAACCAGAAAAAGTAAGCATCAGCCTTGAGGTTGAGTTGTGAGCAACTAAGTCCAGGAATTTGGAGAGCTGACCTTTTGAAGAAAGAGATATTGTTCCTGAGTTGCATGTCTCTTGGATAGAGAAGAGAATGGTCTATGTGACAACCAGAAATTCAGTTCCCTTGAAAGGGAATCCAAACTGTGTAGTGACATTGAGTCAGGATTTTAGGAACCTGAGGGAAAGGTAGGAACCATTGCAGGAGAAGAATTCTGTTGATTGTTTATGGACTATGATGAGCACTTTTGCATATTTCCCATATTCTTTTATGATTTCCTTTTTGCACTCTACGCCTTCCACATTTTCTGTGATGTGAAATAAAAGTTGTCCTATATCTAATATGCATTTGTTATCTTGAGTGTTTAAATGGAAATGAGAAGTTCTATTACCTACGTTGGTAGCAAACCATATAGAAACAATTCATAAGCTATATCTGAAGATTTGTCAGAGAACAAAAGCTGAAGATTTTGTCAGAGTAAGTAGGGGAAATGAACCAAAGAGAGTGTGATCTTTTTTAACTGTTCCTGAGACTAGACCTAGCCTACATGAGTCCCAAGCTTAAGAGGCTTTGATTTTCCTAATTTGCCTCTTCAGTCTTACCAAATGCATGGATTAATTGCGCAAAATCCCAAGGTAGCTTCTGACCAAACTAGGTACAGAGGGAATGGCTGGCAAAGAAACTACTTTATAACTAGCTTGCATTCACAAACCATCAGAATGATGCCAGATATGTAGCCCTTTCACAGGAAAATTGCATCCATTGCTTTTCCATAAAATTATTATCCTGGCCAAGATGACAGAACACATGTGGGAATTATTTGCACTAGAATACTGACTAAAAGCTATGTTTGCTGACCTATAAGATCATAAAATTTTACCATGGGAGGGGAACTTATATTTGTCTCATTTACCCCTCTCATTTTACAGAGAAGTAAACTGAGGCTTAGATAAGTATAGTAATTTGCTCGAGGTCATACAGGAAGGTTATGGCAGAAGCCAGGACTTGACTCCAAGTCTCTTATAATGAAGCCAGAATGAGGCAAACAAATAAATGAAATGGAACAGATCTGCCAGAATTTTTACATTTACATGTTCTCATTAGTTATTCTAGTGGAACTGTGATATTTGAATTCTTCCACCTCAGTATCCAATGTAATGTGTGAAGAAGTGGCAATGAAAAATAAGAAAATGCAGTTGGGGAAAGAGTCTGGCTCTGACCCAAAACACACAGAAATCCAAGCTGTTTACCATATTTTTAAAAATAACTTTTTATTGATAATTTCTGTCTCTTATATCACCACAGCTATCTCAAGTATTCCTCCCCCTCCCAGGGAGCCATCTTATACATTTAAAAAGTCTGAAAATGTGTGTAATTTATTACAGCTAGGGGCCACCCACCTCCACTAAGGGGTAGGTTGGCAGGGCCTTCTCATATCAATTCTTCATTAAAGTCCTTATTGATCTTTATAATTTTATATATAACTTTTACTTTTATATATTAGTATATAGTATATAATATTTATATTTATCTATAACCTTTATTATTTTGCTATAATTTTTGTTTGGGGGGTGTCTCTATTCTTTCCATTTACATAGTTGTGGTGACTATGTATAGTATTTTATTGATTCTGTTTACTTCACTCTGCATCAATTCATATGGATCTTTCCAAGCTTCTCTCTATTCAGGATGCACATAGTTTCTCAGGGTAAAGTAATATTATACTACATTAATATATTATAATTTGTTTAGTCACTTCTCAAACTGATGAGCATTCACTTTGTTTCCAGTTCTTAGCTATCACAAAAAGTGCTACTATAAATGTTATGGTGTACATAGGGATTTTGTTCTTTTTTTTTTTTTTTTTGCTTTTTTGGAGGGCAGTTGGGGTTAAGTGACTTGCCCAAAGTCACACAGCTAGTTTTTGTGTTAAGTGTCTGAGGCCGGATTTGAACTCAGGTACTCCTGACTCCAGGGCCAGTGCTCTATTCACTGCGCCACCTAGCTGCCCCGCTCTTTATTGATGTGTACAGTATTTTAAAGAAATTTAAGAATCATTTTTCAAGATATCTCGAAGAGAAGAAGATTCCAAAAGAATTGAAAACAATGCTGTTGAAAAGATTTTTAAGGAAATAGAACTAGAAACAAAGTGATTTCCTGAAAATTGATAATAAAGCTCGCTACCCGTCTCATGACAGAGAAATGATAGATATGGCTAGAGATTGAGGCATAATTTTTTAGATATGGACAGTACAAGAATTTGTTTTGCTTGACTATTCATATTTGTTACAAGGGTTTGGTTTTCCTCTCTCCCACCCCCCATCCCAGTGGAATGGTGGAGAAGGTGGATGGCAGAAAAAGTAGATTTTTGCTTATTAACAAGATAAGTTTTTTTTAAAAAGTGAAGATACAAAGAAGGTTCCTGTCAAATGCACACCTTTCCAGTATTCTTATACCTTGCTCACTTCCGCATGTACTCTGTGATACAGTCACACTGACCTCCTCACTGAACCTACCATAAGGCCCTCCATCTCCTGACTCTGTGCAACTTCACTGACTAGTTCAATCCTTGAATCCCATGCCCGGGATTTTCTCCTTTTTCATTTCTGCTTCTTGGCTTCCCTGACTTCCTTCAAGTTTCAGATAAAAGTCTGTGTTGTGCAAGAAGCTTTCTCAATCCCCTTATTGCTAGGATCTTGTATCTGAAATTATCTCCAATTTATCCTGTATATTAGTTTGTGTGTAATGGTTTCCATCGGACTGTAAGTTGGTTGAGGGAAGGAACTGTTTTTGTCTTTGGCTACATCCCCAGCATTTAGCATTGTGTCTGACACACAATAAATAGTAAATGCCCAAAAAATGTTTTTTGTACTTGACTTGAATGGTTGAACAAATATGAATATTTATTTAAAATTTTTGCTTCGATATCCATGAGAGAAATTGGTCCATAATTTTCTTTCTCTATTTTGACTCTTCCTGATTTGGGTATCAGTATCATATTTGTACTATAAAAGGAATTTGGCAGGACTCGATCTTTGCTTACTTGCCCAAATAGTTTATATTATATTGGGATTAATTGTTCTTTAAATGTTCGATAGAATTTGCTACTGATTTTTTGATAGAATTTGCTAGTGGGGATTTTTTTCTTAGAAAGGTCATTGATAGCTTATTCAATTTCTTTTGCTAAGATTAGATTATTTAAGTATTTAATTTCTTCTTCTGTAAATCTGGGTAATTTATATTTTTGTCAATATTCATCTATTTTATTCAAATTGTCAAATTCATTGGCATATAATTGGGCAAAATAGTTTCCAACAATTGTCTTAATTTCCTCTTCATTGGTGGTGAATTCATCCCCTTTCCTTTTGGATGCTAGTAATTTTGTTTTCTTCTTTCCTTTTTTAAAGCAAACTAAGCAATGGTCTATCTATTTTATTGTTTGTTTGTTTTTTCATAAAATCAGCTTCAAGTTTTATTTATCAGTTCAATACTTTTCTTACTTTCAATTTTATTAATTTCTCCTCTGATTTTCAGGATTTCCAATTGGATGTTTAATTGAGGATCTTAAACTTGTTCTTTTTCTAGTTTTTTTAGTTGCATGGTCCATTCATTTATCTCCTTTTTCTTTTTTTTTAACTGATGTAAGCAATTAGAGATACAAATTTTTCCTTAAGTACCACTTTCTCCACATCCCATAAATTTTGGTATGCTGTCTCATTATCATTTTCTTTCATGAAATTATTGATTGTTTCTATGATTTGTTCTTTGACCTACTTAGTTTTTAGGATTATATTGTTTAATTTCCAATTAATTTTATACTTTCTATCATCCATTATTGGATGTAATTTTTATTGCATTATGATCTGAAAAGGATGTTTTCTATTTCTGCTTTTGTTCATTTAGTTATGAGATTTTTATGTTCTATGGTCAATTTTTGTATAGCTGTCATGTACTGCTGAGAAAAAGATACATGCCTTTCTATTTCCATTCAATTTTCTCCAGAAATCAATCATATCTAATTTTTCTAGCATTTTATTCACTTCCTTAACTTCTTTCTTGTTTACCTTTTTTGTTAGATTTATCTAGTTCTGAGAGGGGAAAGTTGAGGCCCCCCTATAGTATAGTTTTATTATCTATTTCTTCTTGTAGCTCATTTAACTTCTCCTTCAAAAATTTAGATTGGTGCATATCCTCCCAGGGTTAGGATCTCACTGTTGGCCAGCCCTGGGGCAGGGCTTGACCACTGGTTAGCAATGGGGTCAAGATCTCATTCGTGGCTTGTGCTGGGGGTGGGGTCACTTGGATGGGACCTTATACCCTACATAAATTGTTCATTTGCCCAAGGGTCCGCTGGAGGATGGTTCCTTGCTGCTGGATTATGCCAGTCTTAGAGCCTTGCCGTAAGTCCTTGCTGTGAGGCTAGCAGCAGTAGCTGCTGCTGCTTGACCTGACTCCCCTCCCACCCCAGTGAGATAGACTTTTAATATCTGACTGATGAGCTGCTTCCCTGCTCCTAGACCAATTCTGAGGTGGTTTTCTAGTTGTTTGGAGGGGAATTTGGAAGGACTTCAGAAGATTCCTTTCTCATTCCATCATCTTAGCACCAGAAGAAAAAAATTAATATATTCTTAATGCTATTCTAATTGCAATTATTCCCTACAAATTCCTACTCTACGAGGTAGAGTTTGCTAGAAATTATGAAAACACACCAATGTAGGTTCCAGTAATTGTGATCACAGAGCCAGTATCATACAGAGCTCAAAATGTGAATATACAGGCATATAAGTGCCATGTTGATCAACTGTGAAAGTTTTTCCTCTCTTAATGATTTGATAAACATCAGAGCTTTAGAAATATCCTCTTTAAAACTATTGTGTGTTCATTGGCTGCATGACCTCAGAATTCACCAGAGGCACAAAGTAAAAGAAACAATCATGCTGAAATAGTATGATGGTTGGTTGGTTAGTTTTTTCTATACCCACTACCATAATGCAGAGACAGCCTCCTGAAAGGATATCCTTGTCCATTAAAGGGTGATATTAGTTAATTTGTCAGGGGAGGTTGGATGTCTGTAAGGGAGCATGATGTGGTGAGTTTATTTTCTTTGAATTCCTCTTAATGTATCTTTTGAGCCCCTGTAGTTATAAGTTCTAATGATTTCTGGAATTATTTTTGCAGCAATATGCTGCTGCTTATCTTTGCCTATTCATTACAAAAAACAAAACCAAAACAGACCTCCTTAAAAGTAACAGAATGGTGTTTTACTTTATATTTTTCTACTTCAAGAACTATATTGACTCATTCTAATGATAACAGAAATGCTGCATTATACCACCTCCTCGGCTGATTTCTGGGAAACATGATATAATAGGAAGAGGGAAATCTGGACAAAGCAGGAAACCTTGGGTTTGAGTTTATGTTTTTTGCCTCCTCATCATTTAATAATTGTAGTCTCTTTATCTGAACAGAATCATAGATGTGGAGCTGAAGGGGACTTAGGAGGTCATCAAAGCCAACAAACTCTTAGCTGAAAATGAGAATAATAATAGTTGTAATATATACTCCACAAGTTTATTGCAAGGAAAATGCTTTGTTAACTATATGCTGATACATTAATGTAAACTTTTTAAAAGATTATTATTTTATAATTGGTCAGCATACAAATAGCTTCAGATTCCTCAAAATTTTGAGCTCACATGACCATTTATATCACTTAATTTGCAATTAATTATGTAAAATCTCCTGTGGTTTTGCATTTGACTTTTGTACTGAATTAACTTTTTGAGGATATATATCTCATCTCCCCAGTTATACTGTGTATTTCTTGAGGATGATGACTGTGTTTTGCGCTTTTTTAAAATCTTGAACATATCTAGCACACTGCCCTTTGCATGATGGATGTTTCACAAAGATATGGGAAGGAACAGGGATTAGCCTTATGGGTTCATTAGTATAGAGAATGCTCAGATGAGAAAACTCCCTCTACCAATATAGGCTACCACTTTCTTTGCAACCCACTGTCTTAGAGAGTTGCCTAGGGCATAAAGAGGCTTATCCCAATCAATCTTTGCCAGAAGTCCTGAACCATCCTCCTAGTTCCCAAGACTAACTATTTGTCCGTGTTGTCTTTAACAAAGAAGAGTAGTAAAAGCAGAATAGAAAAGTATTGGCTGATAGAAGACCAGTCCCAGCTTGACATCCAAGCCATCATGTGACTAGCCCCTGCCAACATGCCTGACTATGGAGGACACACATTTGATTGACATGATGTACAGCTCTATCATAAACCAGCTCCTACAGGTGTACTACATGGTCACAAATCTGAACTGTCCAACCAATGGGAACACCGACACAGAAGATTTAACTGGAGGTTATGTAGATTACTCACCTCTGCCAGAATACCCCCCTTCCCCAGAGCACAGGGGTTCAGGCAAGTGATAACAGGGACACAAAATGAGAAGCATCTGGGGAAATCCTGATATCTTTCATTGCTCTACCTGGAGATCATGCTACTTTAGGACCCTTACCAGATTCTTGTCTTGCTCTGTGACAACTTATTCTGTGGCAGCAGAAGATTTGGGAGTATTGAGGAAGGAGATAGTCTTGTTTTTTAAAAGATAAAAAAAATTAACAACAGTTCTGTTCATTACTCCTCCACATCTTAAATATGTGAGTTAAGTGTTACCTGTCAAAGAATAGCATTTAAGACCTCTGGGGAGCCTAAGAGGGGCAGAGCCAAGATGGCAGTGTAGAAGCAGCAGCGTCCCACAGCTCCCACGCAGCCACGCTAAACACCCATAAAAATGTGACACTGGACAAATTCTAGGACTCTCAAACTCAAAAAATACAGAAAACACATCTCTTGTGGAAGGGAGCTCGGCAGCAGGGGATCATCGAAGCAGGATGGGAGCTGAGGCTGGCTCAGCTTGAAACCGAAACCTCGGCCAGGCCCTAGGGCAGTAGGAAGGAGCCAAGCAGAGCCGCAGCCAGTCTACAAGAGAGAAGAGCTACAGCCTCCAGCAACTCCACATCTACCAAGGTGTGAAAAATAGGGATTAAAGAAAGGTGTGAAAAATAGGGATTAGAGAAAGGCGGCTGGCAGGGGGGCTCATCCCAGGCCCGGACCTGAGACAAGCCCAGCCTGAAACTGCCATGCGGCCAGGCTCCAGGGAATCCAGGAGGAGCGGAGCCTCCCAAGCCACAGAGTGAGTCTACTTCAGAGAAGATCTAAAGCACCTGGAGCAATCTGCATAAGCCAGGATTAAAGGTCAGTGAAAGTGAGTGAAGCTTTCAAGCTAAATTTGGGGGAGGAAAAGGAAAAGCAGTTCGGCCAATTTACCCCCGGGGCGAGGAAGCAGTGGGGGAAGGGCAGAAACTGCTGTAACCTGTGGATGCCCCCACTGGGCTGCTTCAGAGCCCCTGGCCTGTGGATCCCTCAGGGGAGCTGAGTTGATTGATCAAGGCCAAGTGCTCTTGAGTGGAGTGGCCTGGATCTGGATAATGGTCTTGGGTGGTGGTACTGGGGAACACTTTCAGGAAGCCAAAGATAGGGGAGGCTGCAACACCCCCCTAATAGCTCCAGCAGCTGGGAAAACCTCAGCTATTTGGAACAGAGCTTTCCCCCCTGGAAGCAGAGTTTCACAAAGTTTAAAAAAAAACCAACCAATTAGTTGACTGGCCAACATGAGGAAAAGGAAACAAAATAAGAACAGCAAAAAAACCCTAGAATCCTTTTTTGTGGACAAAAAGGATCAAAGCATGGAATGGGAGGAAGACAATCCAATGAGAACTCCCACACCAAATGCTTCCAAGACACTTGAAGAATGCCTAGAAGCTATACATCAACTGAAAAAGGACTTTGAAAAACAAATAAGAGAAGTGGAGGAAAAATTGGGAAGGGAAATGAGAATGATGTGAGACAACCATGACAAGAGAGTCAACAACCTGATTGAAGAAAACAATACTTTAAAAAATAGATTAAATCAAATGGCAAAAGAGGCCCAGAAAGCCAGTGAGGAGAAGAATGCCTTAAAAAGTCGAATTTCCCAGATGGAAAAAGAATCTCAAAAGCATTCTAAAGAGAATAATTCTTTCAGAATTAGAGTGGAGCAA
>JAQQSW010015718.1:0-11828 GCA_028646575.1 Pseudocheirus occidentalis | reverse complement strand
CCATGGAGATGTCCTGCGTAATTACACATGTACGGCCTGTATTGAATTGCTACTCCTTCTAGTGGGAGTGGGTGACAAGGGAGGAATTGCACGAATCTAGAAATTAAAGCTATACAATCAAATGCAACTGGGAAATAAGACATACAGGGATGGGGGTAGGGAGACCCTCCCTGCCCTACTAGAAAGTTAGAGGGGCGTTAGAGGAGGACATAAAAGGGAAAAGATTGTGGGAGGGGCTTCACGGTGGGATCAATGTTTTGGGCTTGGGGGTAGGGGAAAGAAGGAGAGAAAATTTGTAACTCAAAACTGGAAATGAATGATGTAATCAAGAAAATAAATTAAAATTAAACAATTAAAAAAAAAAACAGTGTCCAGTATGACAACTCCTCCAAAGGTGATTATCACAAGTTACCATTGCAGTGTGATACAATGGAAAGATGTCCAGGGCTAGGAATGAAGAAAAGTGTGTTATGGACCTGAATCCATTCCTTTTCAAGCAGGAGCTGGACCAGCATTTTTCAGAGACTTCATAGGAGAGATTCTTGTGTTGGAAGGCATTTGGAATACATGGTCCCTTAGATTTCTGGTTTTAGTCAAAATCATAACAAAACCTAACACAACCGTAAACAAAAAGCCCCATTTATTATAGTGAGGGACATTTACTTCCCATTGATCATATTTTATGATGGAGCATAACTCCTTATTTACACTCATTTATCATGACTGAGTATGTTCAGTATGTGTTCTAAAACATACCCAGTGATTAGATTTAAATTTATCTGAAGCAGGGTTAGATGTCCTCCTGACTTCTTTTTCTTATAATCTAATCAGTACCAGCAGTGTTTTAGGCATTGCTTGGAGCTCATTATATTCCATAGATACAATATGTAAAACTTGACATTTCTTGAGAGGAGTGCAGAAAATTTATGGTGGTTTCATATTGAGGAAGATTGCTTTTCCATTAAATGAGGAAGGGTTTGCAGTATAACTTCTAGGCAGTTTTTCCCATAACTGATATGACCTTGTAGTGCAATTTAAAAAAACCTATTTCTAAGATTTTTTCCCCTGAACTTTAGATCTGCTGATGAAAACAAATTTATTTTACTTTAAATCAGAAGACCATGACATTTCCCCCTAATTTTTTTTTTTCTCTCTCAACCACCTTCCCTGGATTGAGTGTTAGAGAGTGCTTTAAGGTGGTAGCAGAGTCCAAAATGGTTTAATCAGACCAACTCGAGCCTGCACTGATTGTGCAAGAGGAATATTGCCTTTCAGCCTCATCAATCCCAAAAGCCCCCTTTCTTATCACTGGTGCTACTTGATAATTCATCTTCATTTTTTGCTGGATTCCCTTTATAAGCTATGGTGAAGAGCTTGTTATATATTGTGTTTCTTTGTATTTTCAAAGGCACAGTTGTCTACAGAAATGTCAGAGCATACTTCCAGCCAGCATTTTCAGTGAGTACAAAGAGCTTAACAACCCACAGATATTTTTACCAGCTTTCCATGCGAGGACACATAGGTCAAATCATGAAATGAGCACTGTTTGCTTATGTCCCTTGCTAGGGGCAGGGGAGAAGGCAAGGGTTGAGAAAACTGGGGGTAAAAAGATGAAGGACAGAGTGAGAAGAGGTGGCTTTGTGCTTATGGGGGTGGCTTTAATTTGTTCTGTTACTTTTTTTAAGGGCATAATCTTTTTGCTCAGATTAACTCTCCCACTTACCCTTCTGCCTTGCTCAGGTCTTCCCTCCCTTTCCTTTCTACTTTTCCTTTTATCTTCTTACCTCCCTCCTCTTGTCCTTTCTTCTTCCATCATCTAAGATCCCGAAATTTCGGGAAAACAGGTGGTTGTAAAAAGAGAAGGAACAATCAAGAAGAGGAAGTAATTCAGCCGCATTTATTCCTGCCTGAGCCTGGCTTTTTTGTCCAGCATAATTTATTTTCTTTTTGTGGGATGGTTTTCAGCATTCTGAGGGAACTGTTTCTTCTCGGGCTGTGATTCAGTCATTCTGCAGTTGTCCAGAGACCATTCTTTGTGCTTCTACCCCCCACACCCCATTTTGGCCAGATCTGCTGTGATAACTTCTTTTACCCCCTTTGAGGGACCCCCAACAGCAGCATCTGTTTTAGCCCTTCACATTCCTTCCTGTATTTGTCTTCATTCAGGTCTATATGATGCCGGTCCTTTGGTTATTTTCCCTTATCTTAACCTCCTCATTAATCTCCCACACTGGACCAAATCCCTGAGCTGTCTTTCCGTGTCTCCTTGTTGCAAGGAGACTAGGTTCACCTATTCCCATATTCTTCTTGCTCCATCTTCCAGTGGAGTAACATCCAGGAAACTGACATTTTGTGTGGTATACCATTAGTTATCCTTAGTATGTACTATGAGTCAGTCAGCTGGCATTTATTAAGGGTCTGCCATGTTCCAGGTACTGTACTTCCTGTCACTCATCTATATTATCTATCCATCCATCCATTCATTCATTTATTTGTTTATTTTCATCCAAGGAGCCGTGTTGATTCCACAGAATTTCCCTAGAACAAGAGATTTGCTCCTCTTCTTCATGCCTGTTGTGGGTCAGTGAGATATCATTGACATATTCCACATGAAAACTGGAAACCTGGCTGATTCCATGTTTCTAATGATATGGTTTCTCTTCATGCAAATAATTTTATTTCTTCTCCCCCACCACCACCTCCACTCCCCATCTCCTCTTTATGGTGTACAGTTCTGCTACTGGAAACTGGATATGTTTTTTAAAAATTAAGCTCTTGAGAACTGTTTTTGAATGAAAGTCAAAGGGATTGAGGGTTTTTCCTCAAAAGGAGAAGGCAAAGGGATGACTTAGTAACTGTATACATGTGTATGAGAGGAAATGTGGTGCAGAGGACAGCAAACTGTACTAGGACTTAAAACTGAATTTGAATCCCTGCTTAATTACTAACTGGTTTTGTGAACTTTGGCAAGTAAAAACCTCTCCAAGCCTCTCTTTTATGACTGTGACATGGGAATACTATTTACACAGTCTGCCTCATGGGGTTTAATTGTTTCAGTTATGTCTGACTATGACCCCATTTCGGGTTTTCTTGGCAGAGATACTACAGTGATTTGTCATTTCTTTCTCCAACTCATTTTGCATAAAATGAAAGAGAGGCAAACAGGGTGAAGTGACTTGCCCAGGGTCACACAGCTAGTACGTGTCTGAGGCCGGATTTGGATTCATGAAGAATCTTTCTGACTTTAGGCCCAGTGTTCTATCCATTGAGCCACCTAGCCCCATCTATCTGATAATTCTTATAAGGAAACCATTAAGTACTTTAGAAATGTGAGCTCAGGGGAGGCTGGGTGGCATAGAGAATAGAGCACCGGTCCTAGAGTCAGGAAGACCTGAGTTCAAACCGGCCTCAGACACTTGACACATTTACTAGCTGTGTGACTTTGGGCAAGTCACTTAACCCCAATTGCCCTCAAAAAAGCAAATAGATAAATAGATAGATAGATAGATAGATAGATAGATAGATGTGAGCTCTTGGTTATTTATACTGGAAAGAAAAAGTCCAAAGGATGACTTAAAAAAAAATCTCCAAAAAAGGCAGCATAAAACATAAAGGATTAGCATTAGAACCAAGAACTCTTGTAAGAGCCTGATTTACTGGAGTTTGTATTGCTGCTACATCTTTGTTTATGTCTTTGTGATGTTATCTCAGTAGTCCCTTTCAGCTCTAAAGTGTAATTATCCTGTGATTTTGTATTGTAGAAGCTTATTAGAGGATAATCCATATCTTTGTATGAAAACATAAAAGGCCAAAAGTGCCACAGGAGAGTGTTAATTCCCCAGATTATAGCATGCAACCCCTGAGTAAGTCTTATCAGGACATGCATCTTGGGTAGGCCTTGCAGATGGGCCTAGAATTGACTAGAAGAGATTGGACTAGGTCACATTTAGAAAATTGTATTGAGTTTTCAGTTATCTCTAAGATGCCCCTTTCTGCAAAAGCCCAGATTCGAATCATGGAACAGCTTGATCACAGGTGATTCAAAATTGTTCTGGGCCTGTAATAAGAGAAACCCAAATTCGAATTTGGCCTTAGACACTTACTAGCTGTGTGACCCGGACAAGTCACTTAATCTCTATTTGCCTCA
Organism: Pseudocheirus occidentalis; assembly: GCA_028646575.1. NCBI lineage: Eukaryota > Metazoa > Chordata > Mammalia > Diprotodontia > Pseudocheiridae > Pseudocheirus > Pseudocheirus occidentalis. The sequence continues at coordinate 7,681 of JAQQSW010015718.1, read as the reverse complement.
GTTTCTTCAACAATTAAATGAGGGTTATAATAACTCTACCTAACTCCCAAGGTGGCTTAGAGGTTCGCATGAGAGCTGTGTAAAGTGCTTTAACACAGGGCCTGGCACATAGTAGGGAATGTGTAAATTCCAGCTAGCTATTATTATGACTATGGCTCTTTAATAGAAGTAACACTGGCATTACCAAAGAATGTTGGGAGTAGGGGATATATGGTAAGACTGCAAAAACAAGTTAAGGATATGAGATTAAGAAAAGTATTCCAGGCAAACTTGATGCAACGGAAATGGTGTTTGTAGTGATTCATTGGACCCCACGATATTACAGATTCCATGTACTTATTCTGACCTAGATTTATTTTCCATTGGTTGATGCCTTGGCGAAGTGGTTCTTACTGCTGATTTCTGTTTTATCATCCCGTTACTCCCCGCTCTGCCTTCTCCTCCAGAGTTCCCTGAGCCGTAAGCCCCCCCTCCCCATTGGCTTCCCTCACAAGTTCCTCTTTCCTATACTTTTCCATTCCCTCCTCATTGGCAGATAGACCTGGGGATCAATGGCAGTTTGACCCCTTTCCTGGTCCAGGTGCTTGCTCTGTTCCTTGATGTCCTTCAGATAGTGACTTTACTCAAGTCCCTTCCTCAGTAAAGCATTTTTCTAAATTCAGATTCTCAATAGTAAAAAAAAAAAAAATGCTCTAACAGAGATTAATAGCAATTACTCCTGTTTTCAAAGTTAGGGTCACATCAGCTTTTTTCTTTTCCCAATTCATCCAACATCTATTAAGCATCTTCTTTCCCCATAGATTCTCCATAGGGTGGTGTAAAGGTTAGATAAGACTTGGTGCTTATTCTTATGTTCTTTGTACAATGCCCAAGTCGGAATAGGGACAAATACGGGACAGTTATAAATGTATCAGAGAGATGTAAAACAAGATCTGAGGACAAAGGTTAAGGAAGGCTTCATGGAGAGAAGGTGGTCTTTGAGTTAGCCTTTGAAGGGTGTGTAGGGATTTAATAGGCAGAGAATAGAAAGGATGATATTTCAGATAGAAGAAACAGCTTGAACAGAGAGTTTATAGTATATTCAGGGCACTTAGGATAGTCTGATTGGACTGGACCCTGGAGTAGAATAATGTGAAATACTTGGAAAAGGTAAAGTGGAATCAGATTGAGTGTTACATAGAGGAGTCTGATCATTATTTAATAGCTGGTAGAAGATTTTTGAGCAGAGGAATGGTATGTGATCTTGGTGGCACAAACCCTCGTGTGTCTTTTTGGTTCATTATGCTCAAATTTGAATCAACAAAGGTTTTCTAGGCAGAAAGTAGAACAACTTGAGAGAAAAAAAAGTTGTTGTTGGGTACTTTTTCACTTGTGTCTGGCTTTTGTGTGTCTCCCCCTTTGGGATTTTCTTGGCAGAGATAGTGGTTTGCCATGTTCTTCTCCAGCTCATTTTACAGATGAAGAAACTGAGGCCAAGTTAATTGACTTTCCCAGGGTCACACACTAGAAAGTATCCGAGACCAGATTTGAACTCAGGAGGATGAGTCTTCCTGACTTCAGACCCGGAACCCTGTGCCTTGTGCCATATAGCTGCCACATAATCCCTTAGTTTTTTTGTTCTCAAATCATTTTTCATTTACGATCAAATCTTTGTGACCCCATTTGGGGTTTTCTTGGAAAGGATACTTTTTTTTCCCCTCCAGATCATTTTATAGATGAGGAAACTGAGGCAAACAGGATTAGGTGACTTGGCCAGAGTCACGTGGCTTTTCAGTGTCTGAGGTTGGATTTGCACTCCAGAAGATGAATCTTCCTGACTACAAGCTTGACACTCTGTCTACTTCACCACCTAGTTTATCTCATTTGCCTGGATAATATGTTTATATTTCTTTCATCTCAACCACTTTCAAGTGTTGTTAAAATTTTCAAAGGAACTGACCCTGTCTTGTCTCCTTGGTTCAGTCCAGCTCTCCTTTTGCCTTCAGGGCTACAGCAATTTTCCTTTTGTTTTGGTGATGATCACTCTGTTTCTCCTGTGCCTGCTGAGCGTTTTACTTTGTGACAGAATTAGATATGTGCATTGAAGCTATTAGTATTATATTGATGATCCCAGTAGATCCTTAAGTGGACAAAGTCCCAGAGCAAAATGTTCCACTGAGAGATAAAACCAGCAGACAATTGGATTTGGGCATATTAAATTTTGAAGAGGACTTGGAGCTACAGATTGGGAAAGGAGAAGCCACAGCTGTAAGGAAGAAAGACCTCTGCAAAGAAAGTGATGCCAAAAGCCAAGTATAATGCAAAGGTGAGAATGTGATCCACAATCTGGATTTCCATCTGATAGCTAGAAGTACATGCTCACTTTTGTGGGGTTCTTCTTCCTCCCTGGTTTGTTAGCTCCAAAGCCTCTTGCCACATTGCTTTTTTTTTTCTTTCTTTGTCTTTATATCTTTATGTGACATGGCTTTTTAGTGCTTAGGAGACAAACTCAGTTCACCTTCACCTTGAGAAGAAGAGCAGGCTCATAACTATGGAGGTTGGGGAGTCAGGGGAGAAAGAGATCCTGGAAGAAATATCCAGAACTGTAGAATGTATAATCTAACTCTGTTCTGAATCACCCAAAAGGCATAGGTTGGTCTGAAGCAAGGATGAGGCTAGTTCAAAGGACAGATAAATTGCACATTATAAAGTAAATATTATGGCTTCCCTCCTCTCACAGAAAGTGCATAAAAATTGATCTCTGTTGTTCTGTATAATGACTGGTCTGCTTGTGAGCACAACTACATGGATGGCTAGCTCTTTTCATCCTTCTGACCAGAGTAAACTTGGGTGAAAGGGTAAATGTTAGGAGAGGAATTGGCAAATAGAGAGGCCAGAGTGTGGGGAAGGTTTACCTAGTATTATTTCTTCTTAACCTTTTTTGGTGTCTTCCACTAACTACCCTGTCCAACTCCTGCTCTTATACTTTGAGGGAGGAAATGAATGGGCAAAATTGTATTTTTGGGACACTCTTGACTTAGTTGTGAATCATTGAATTTCTTGAGCTGTGAGAACTCAGGCTACCTTCAGAGATCAGTTAATCCTGCTCTCATTGTATATAAGGGGGAAACTGAGACATAGAGATTGGATGGCTAAGATCAAGCACTTATTTATTGGTGATTCTCGGACTAGAACCTGGCTTCTGATTGCAATCTGATTTTATTTTCACCTTGTACCACTGTGGGTTGCTTTCCACTTACCGTTGTCTTTTTTTTTTTTGTCATAATCTTTATTATGTATGAAATTGTCTTCAACATAAGTTACATCATGATTAAATCTGAGATAAGACATTTTTAATCTATTTAAAGGCCAACATGGTCCTTTATTCTGTACAATATCTTTAACTAGAGTCTAGCAAATATAGTACCTTTCATTGCAGGATTTCTTTGACCATAAAAGCAAAAACCAAAAAAATCCTCAACTACAAACATCGGTATCAAATAAGACATTAAAAAGATAACAAATATAGAACTACTTTGTCTGTTTAAAAATGCAGAATGAATACTAAAGTTAGTGGCAAACAAAACAAAATAAAACGAAAGACATAAACAGAACAGTTCTAGACGGCAGACTTTCCTGCTCAGGGGATGAAAGCAAAGACTCTAGACCATATCTCGGTTCCTCCGGATAGCACAGCACAGAATCATACTGAAAATCATGCCAAAGATCGTCACAACAGCAATCCCTATGCCAACAGCTCTGATGATATGGAATTTATTGTTGAAGACTTCCTCAATAGCTTCTGGGCAAGGCTTCATAGTTACTGTTGAGACCAAGTCCTTGGTGGGGCAGGTATCCGTGATCAACTGATCCAAAACACCAGTCAAGCCACAACAGTCTAGCGCATGGTGTATGGCTTTGATGGTCTCCTTGTAGGGGCTTTCTTTGGACTTCATTTTGTTGTATGTTTCCCTATAAAATTCCTTGATCTCACGAATCACCTCTTCTTTGTGGGAATAACCCCAGATGGCAGCAGCTATTTTGATGGCAAAAATCACCAGCAGGAAGGCAAAGAACAAGCCCAACATGCACTGTGACTCCTTTACGGCCCCACAGCAGCCCAGGAAACCTACCAGTATCATGAGGGCACCAGCCCCAATCAAGATATAAGCACCTGTGTAGAAACTGGAGTTGTTTTCTTCCTGCTCAAAGATACTCTTTGCCTGAGAATCAAATCTGAGCCACAGGCCAATGGCAAGGACAGCAATTCCCGCGAGCCAAAAGATGAAGTTAAATCCAAACAGCAGATATTTAATGCCCTTGGTACCTCCTTTGACCGGCATGGTGGAGACTAGGCTGAGCTTGGCTTGGGCTCTCAGTGAGGAAAACCGGGCGCACACAAGGACCGTTTGGAACCCAACAAGTAACTAAACTAAGGTAGGAGCGGGTTCTGGGTGGCCTTAGGGTTGCACTTTTTAAAAGTGCCGCTCCTTAAGGGTTCTGTGCGCATGTGCGAAGAAATTCCGTTCCCCCGCCCCCGCAGACCCCTCCCCCTTTTTCCAGCATCTGCCCCGTCTCAGCCCTCCTCTGTCTTTTTTTTAACCTCTGTACACTGATATCAATTTATCATCTTACACATTTATCAATCACTGATAAGTATAATTATAAACATACTTATATATTATGTTAATTTGTCATATATTACTATAACATGCAATTATGCCATTATAGCATAGAATTATATTAATATACTGCACGTTAATATAATAATTAAATAAGTATAATTTTTTTTACACCAGCAAAATTACTTAGATTAAAAAAGGGCAAAATTGATTAATTAAATGTGACAAACCAACTTTTTAGCCATTGCCTTGACAGGTATCCTTAGAAGAGGCACGTTGTGAGCTTTTTTGGTTCGTTGGATTAGCTCAACAGTCCTCAAAATATAGTCCTCAGGCTGCTAAGAGTCTCTTAGACCTTTTTAGGGGATCCATGAGGTCAGAACTAATTTCGTAATCATACTAAAATATTATTTGCCTATTAAGATACTCCTCCCTTTTCTAACTACATATCTATGTAAGGCTGGATTTCCGTCCTATATTTCAGAACAACATCATAACAGATTGAATGCAGAAGCAGATGTGATACATCCAGCTGTCTTCTGTTGTGCCAGACCATAAAGAGATTTGCAAAATCTGTAAAAACAATGCCACTCTTCTCACTAACTTAAAAAAATTTTGAATAATAATGATTATTTTTCATTAAATATGTTAACATGTAATGGGCTTATTATTTCAAAATGAATTAATATTTTAAAACTTTATCACTTATTTTTATTATGGTAAATAAATATCAATGGATATAGTTCACATAAACAAAAGCTCTTTGGAGGGTCTCAGTTTTTAAGACTGTAAAGGAGTCCTTTCACCAAAAATTTCAGAACTTTGCTAGATTTAGATAGATATGATCCAAGTACTTTATGTGATTCTTGTTCCTGAAGGAAGCGTGATCTAATCTTTTTAGCCTCATCAGAAGTTATTCCATATTATAAATGATATATTTTTAAATAGCATTCAATGGAAGGAATCCTTCATTTTGTTTTCAGACCAATTTCTGGAGAATCATTTCAGAGTTTATTAATAATACACATTTGTTCTTTTCCAGATTTACCCAGATATTTGTTTCTTTAAATACTCATGGTCTTTTAGCAGCTGAATTCTACAACTGATAATTAAATATACTTATACCCATTTTTTATTTTTTATAATAACCAGTCTTCTCTTCCCTGAGGATTTATTTATTCCCTAAAGTCTTTATATTACGAATGAATCTTTGTCTTTGTGGCTGCAAATAATTCTTTAGTATTTTCAATCTTCTCTCTCTCCCCCCCCCCTTTGGGATGCTCATCTCTAAACTTAACTATTTGATTCTAGCATGATTGTCTATTTATATTTTCAGGGTGATTTTTATTTTTTAACTTTCCATGTTATTTTGAAGTTAACCAGTAAAATATGCCCTTACTTATTAAACTGTACAGTAAGTGATTTAGGGAATGTCCGTGATGTATTAATGCTCAGCTTCCTTAAAAGGAAAATCATCAGTGTGTAGATTCTGTGTTATAAATGTATTAAGGAGGCATAATTTTAGACAAATGATTTGATACTTTTTATAGAACACTTTTTTCCCTCTTTCACTGTGTGGGGGTTTCCTGTTGCTGAGTATGGTTTGACTTTATCTGCCTTTTTAACTATCTAAGAAGGCCTAAAATAGCCCTATAAGAAAAAATGTGTGACCCTTAGAGGGACAGTAAGCTGTAAGGATGATAATATTTTCTTTGAGAGCCAATATGATGCAGTGAAAAAAGATCCCTGAATTTGGAGTATTAATATGCTGGGGTTCAGGTCTCAACTCTGCTTCTTTATGACTTCTGTGACTTCGGATAAGTCCCTCAACCTTTCTGGACCTCAGCTTCCTCACCTTTAAAATGAAGGGATTAGATTAGATGATCTTCAACATTCCTTCAATCTCTACCCCTTAGCGTTTAGGTGGTCATCTGGGAGTCAGTCTCAGTCAACATGGGATATCACCTTCCAAAGTTCTCATTTTATCTTGTAGGGGTGTGTGTAATTCAAAAGTTTTGCCTTTCTTCTTATCTTTGATGAAATTTAACATTTAACAGAACTTACTACTTTTTTAGCTAATGCAAAATAAGGTGCTACGTAATAGATTTTCATGGATAGATTATAATTGAAAAGATTTGAATATAGCATAGACCAAGCCACATTTTCCTAAAACATGTTAAAGGGATTTTGCCTCATTTCCCTCCTAATCTGTCTAAATTAGAGGGTTTTTTTTTTCATTATGTTGCCATGGCCAGAGGTTTTAGTTAGCATTTATTTAATGATAGAAAACCATCGTCTTATGTATTTGTATTTTGAGAACAGGTTATAAGGCAGGGTTATCAATATGGTCTCTACTAAGCTTTGCTTCAGTGCCAAAGACATGGGAATGACCCTGATTTTTCACAAAGGTTGTGTCAGTCAGCACATTTATGTAGATAGATATATAGAGAGATATAGATATGTATATAAAAATCTCTATTTAGGAGGCCCAATCCACCTGAAAATGTATGAGTCACATGACAAGTCTGGGTGACTGTTTCTGAGGACCAGGCAAGTTAAATACAGGAAAGTTCACCTCCAGAAGGTTATCAACCAAGTGAACTCATGATGACCATTTCCTTAGTTACACAGCATTCATAATGGTACGTCAGTGGAGAGAGTATACTAATGAAGTCATGGATTTTTTTAAAGTGTGAAAGTAATTTGTTGATACATACAGTTAGCATTGTGGACCTCAAGTAATTTTCATCAGTTTGGAATTTTGCATTAGTTTCCATTCTTTTAATGAATATTACTGTTAGCTTTCCTTCTTTCATATTTTTTTCCTTCTTCCTTTCAGGAGCCCAAGTATGTATCTGTAGCTTGTGGACTCTGAATAATGATTCTGCTTATTGTTGTACTATAGAAGCCATATTATGGGGTAAAAGAAAGGAAAGGCAATTTAAAAGGAAAAGTATGTATGTGTACACACACACTCTCTCTTTCTCTCTCTCCCCTCTTCTTTCTTTCTCTCTCTTTCCCCCTTCTTTCTCTTCCCCCTTTCTTTTTCTCCCTCCTCCTCTCTCCCTTCTCTCTCTTCT
>JAQQSW010015715.1:0-11829 GCA_028646575.1 Pseudocheirus occidentalis | reverse complement strand
TATATATATATATATATATATATATATATATATGTATACCTACTCATATGTCTATATAGGAGGTTATATATGTGTATGAATACATATCTGAGCATGGGTATATATGTGTACATAGAGGGTTCAGGATCAATTAATTAGGAAGAGATGATACTTCAAAAAGTAAAATTTTGAAGAGGGAGAGGACTTGAATGAGAGGAGACAGGGGGAGACAAAATGCGTTTAATCATCCCATAAAAAAGAGGCAAGGTATAACTGTTACAACTTTACTTTCATGTACTCTCATTAAATTTGGCTTAGGGTAGGAATGACATAAAATCTAAACTGAGTATCTTGCCACACAGCAGAATAGGGGGGATGGGGATGAGAGGGGGGATGATGGAGGGAAGGGCAGGGTCGGGGGTAGGGTTGCGGGAAGCACACAACTCAGTAAAGGGACAGGGACAGAGTAGAGAATAAAACATGGTGGGTTGCAGGATAGGAAGGAGGGACATACAATCAGCCTCTCACAATTTGCCCACAGCCTGTATTGAATTACTGCTCCTTCCAGTGGGAGTGAGTGAGAAGGGAGGAATTGCAAGAATCTAGAATTTAAAGCTATACAATCAAATGCAACTGGGAAATAAAACAGACAGGGATGGGGGCAGGGAGACCCTACTAGAACGCTAGAGGGAAGATGGAGGAGGACATAAAAGGGAACAGATTGTGGGAGGGGCTTTACGGTGGAATCAATGTTTTGGGCTGGGGGTAGGGGAAAGAAGCGGAGAAAATTTGTAACTCAAAACCTTGTGGAAATGAATGATATAACCAAGAAAATAAATTAAAATTAAAGCAAAAAATAAAAATAAAAAAATAAAGTTAATCTGAGAGAGTTAAAAAGGGCTTTTAAAGTTATGTTGGGGAGAAGATGAAAATAAAGGAATGGAGGAACCACTGCTTAGTATGACTGAAATAAGGTAAACAAGACAGTACTACTCAACTTATTTTTTCACTATCTTTTCTCCCCAGAAGAATATTTTTTGGACTAGGAAGCCTTGAATGACAACATTAAAGTTCCAGACAATTGAGACTATGGTAAGCACAACATAATTACTCTCAGTAATATGAGATCAACAGATCCAAATTAGCTTCATCTTGGTTTTGTAAGGGAATTGACAACTATGACTACTAAGGTACTATGAAAGATTATATACAATAGGAGAAATGCTTCAGGGCTGGAGGCATGGAAATGCTATCATGATTTTTTTAGGGCATTTAAACTTCCAACTATATAATAATGTGCTTACCTTGTTGTAATAATAGACTAAATATAATAATCTAAATTTTAAGAGTGATGAATATATTATGATTGCATTTAGAAATTAATTTTCCCAGGACAAATTGGAAGATGAATACCTAACATGTTTTAGAAAAAAATATCTGAGTGCTTTAGTGGAATAAAATCTCAATGTGAACACATGTTGTGAAACCAAAAATAATTAGATAAAACATTAGGTCACACTTATGGCATTAAATGTCAATAACAAAGTTAGGTAATGGTCATCTTTACTCTTCCTTCATTACCTTATTGTGCTCTTTAGTTATGGGTAAAATATTTTAAGTAGGACATAAAAAATAGAAATATAATCAGAGGAAGGTGATGAGCAAGATTAATGGCCTCCAGATTATACCACATGAGAAATGGTTGAAAAAAATCAGTGATGTTTAGCTTTGAAAAGGAAATCTTAGAGGAGGCAGTTTTAGGTAGTTGAAGTGATATGTCAAAGAAAGACTCTTTTGCAGGATCGAGGCAGAGCCAAGATAGTGGTGAAGAAGCAATAAAGTTTTGCAGCTCCCACACAGCCACCCTAAATACCCATAAAATACGACTCCAAACAAATTTAAGGGCTCCCCAAATCACAAAAATATAGAAAAAAACATCTATCGCTGAAGGCTGCTAGGCAGTAGGGGCTCATTGCAGCAGGCTGGGAGCCAAGGACAGCCCAGCCCCAAACTGAAACCATGGCCAGGCCCCAGGGAGCCCAGGAGGAGCCGAGCTGCAGTGAGAGTCTACAGAGAGCAGATTTACAGTACCTGGAGCAATCTCCACATCTGTCAAGCCAGGAAACAGAAGGATTGGAAAAGATCAGTAAAAATGAAGCTTTCAAGCTAAATTTGGAGGAGGAAAAGCAGTTTAGCTGATCTGCCCCAGGGCAAGGAAGCAGGGGGAGGGGCTAGCAACCAGCAAATGCCTCCATTGGGCTGCTTCAGAACTCCTGGCCTGCAGACCCCACAGGGGGCCTGAAACAACTGATCAGGGCCAAGGGCTCTTGTGTTGAGCGGCCTGGATCCAGATCGTGGTCTAGGGGGGTGGTCCTGGTGTGTGCTTTCAGCAAGCCAAAGCTGGTGGGCGCTGTAGCACCCCCCCCCAATAGCTCCATCATCTGTGAAAATCCCAGAGAATTGGGACAGATCTTTCCCCCCTGGAATCAGAGTTCCACAGACCTAAAAAAAAATCAACCAATTAATTGATTGGCCAACATGAGGAAAAGGAAGCAAAATAAGAACTGCGATAAAACTCTAGAATCCTTTTTTTGTGGACAAAAAGATCAAAGCATGGAACAGGAGGAAGACAACACAGTCAGAACTCCACCAAATGTTTCCAAGACACTCAAATATTGCCTACAAGCTATAGATCAACTGAAAAAGGACTTTGAAAAACAAATAAGAGAAGTGTAGGAAAATGGGGAAGAGAAAGGAGAATGATGCAAGAAAATCATGAAAAGAGAGTCAACAACCTGACTGAAGAAAAAACACTTTAAAAAATAGATGAACTCAAATGGCAAAAGAGGCCCAGAAAGTCAATGAGGAGAAGAATGCCTTAAAAACTCGAATTTGCCAGATGGGAAAAGAATCTCAAAAGAATTCTGAAGAGGATAATTCCTTCAGAATTAGAGTGGAGCAAGTGGAAGCTAATGATTTTATAAGAAATCAAAATACTATTAAACAGTTACAAACAAATGAAATAATAGAAGGCAATGTGAAATATCTCCTTGAAAAAAACCACTGACCTAGAAAATAGATCCAGGAGAAACAATTTGAAAATTATTGGTTTACCTGAAAGCCATGACCAAAAAAAGAACTTGGAAAGCATCCTTCAAGAAATGATGTTTTAGAATCAGATGGCAAAATAGAACTTGAAAGAATTCGTTGATCTCCTCTTCAAAAAGATCCCCAAAAGAAAACTCCTAGAAATGTTATTGCCAGGTTTCAGAATCCACAGTTAAAGAAGAAAATATTATAGGCTACCAAGTGAAAATAATTTGAATACTGTGGAAACACTATTAGGATAACCCAGGATCTGGCAGCTTCTACACTGAGGGATTGAATGTCCTGGAATATGATATTTTGAAGATCAAGGGAGTTGGGATTAAAACCAAGAATCAGCTACCCAGAAAAATTGAGTATAATGTTCCAGGGGAAAATATTCATTCAGTGAGGTGGAGGACTTTCAAGCATTCTTGCTGAAAAAAACCAGAACTGAACAGAAAATTGGACAATCAAACACAAGAGACATGAGAAGGAAAACATGGGAAAGAAATTGTAAGGAACTTATCAATGTTGAAATATTTACACACCAATATGGAAAAATGCTAATAGTAACTTATGAAACTTTTCTTAGTACAAGGATAGGGGAAGCGAAGACAAATGTATATATGTGTATATATATATGTATATATACATACATGTACTTAAACATGTTTACATGGGAGGTTATATATGCATATGAATACATATCTAAGCATGTGTGTATATGGTATATGTGTATATAGAGGGTATAGGATCCATTGGATATGAAGGAATTATACTTTAAAAGGTGAAATTCTGAGGTGGGAGAGCACTAGACTGAGAGGAGACAGGGAGAGACAAAATGGGGTTAATCATCCCATATAGAAGAGTCAAGGGATAACTGTTACAACTTTACTTTCATTTACTCTCATTGAATCTGGCTTAGGGAAGGAATACCATAAACCCTAAACTGGGTATTATGCCACACAGGAGAGTAGGGGGCATGGGGATGAGAGGCGGGATGATGGAGGGGAGGTCAGGGTCTGGGGGAGGGATGCTGGAAGCACACACTTTAGTAAAGGGACAGGCACAGGGTAGAGAATAGAACAAGGGTGGGAGGGATAGGAAGGAGGGACATAGGGGTTGGGGTAGGGAGGTCCTCCCTGCCCTACCAGAAAGTTAAAGAGCAGATAGGGGGAGAGGCTTTACAGTGGGACTGCTTTACAGTGGGGCTGGGGTAGGGGAAAGATGGGGAGAAAATTTGTAACTCAAAAATCTCATGGAAATGAATGATGTTAACAACAAAACAAATAAAAAATTTATATTAATTTGAAAAAAAAGAAAGACTTTTTTTTCTTTTTGGTCCCAGAAGAAAAGCCTAGGAGATAATGAATGGAAGTTAAAGACAGCAAATTTAGCCTGAGTATAAGGGGAAAACTTATTAAAACTGAATTTTGAAGTTTAGAGGTCTGGTGGGCCACTTGTATGGGATGATATTGTAGTGATTTCTCTTCCAGTACTTTCCAAACTAAGATTCTATGATGGATTCTGTCAGCTTTTGCTCTTCCTGTAGTTCAAGGTTAGTGCCTTTTTAAATGGTCTGAGGACACTCAGTGTTAATTGACTGACCAAGTATGTAACTAATGATTACTGATTTTCTGAATCTGTTTGAAAGATGAAACTTCCAATAGATCTGACTAACTAAAGTGATTGAAAGGTATGGTGCGATAAATAAATAGTCCTAAAGCTTTGCATGACACCAAGTAAAGAATTCAAATGAATGTCTGCATTCATTGAGTAGCTTCCTTCTTACTGGTTTCTACCAAATGATGTGTCATTGAAATGTAAGTCCTCTCAAAGTGAAAACTCCCACAGAATAAATTTGAGAGACTACCTCCTAGTGAGAGCCTTCTCTCTGACCACAGGAGAAAGATGCTTCAAATCACCAACATGCATTTTGTACTTGTCTGCAGAATCATTTTGATTGATAAAGCTGCTCCTGGAATTTGTGACTCTGATACAACAGTAAAACAATAAATATTCTATCATTTTGATATCTGGCAGGCTTTTTATACAACAAAATGGTAAATTCCTCTTGCACTTTTAATGGAGTATTCTCTTGTTTTTATCTGTCTATGTACGTACGTATGTATTTATTTTTGTATGTATGTATGTATATATGTATGTATGTAGTTATCTATCATCTATCTATCTATCTATCTATCTATCTATCTATCTATCTATCTCTTTTCCTCCTATCACATGCAAAGAAGGGTGATGGAGAAAGGGTTAATAAGGTATATTCTAGTTCCCTGCTGTTACCAGGGAGCTCAATTATACTCCTGCTCTAAGCTTTTAGAAGACCCTACCAGAGAAGTACAGCCAGTTTGATTTAGTCGAGCACCCTTGTAGCAAAATCTCACTTTTAAACACTTCATGGGATTGCTTGCTACTCTTGCTGATCAAAGAAGGGAGAATCGCTTAGGGAATGGAAAAGGTGTGGCCTAAGTTTCAATGTGGCCTTAAGCATAATTTTTCTGAGGTCTTCAAAGCTTAAGTGAAAATGATATTCCAACCCCTGGGGAGCTACACTGCGGCAAAGAAGGGAAAGGCTCAATTCTTATGTTCCAACTATGAAAAATTCCCCTATTCTGTCCAGATAACTCATGCATTGCTATTCCACTCCACCTTCCAAAAATGCCTCCTGAATTTATCTTCATGAAGTTTCATGTTTCTTCATTTCCCTTGATAAACATCCCCTATATCTCTTAAGCATTTCTCTTTTCCATTAAGTGTGATGTTATGCTTCCTGCAAGCTAGTTGGCTTTATGATGGGTTGTTTATAGAGATCAAGCTAGTAAGCAAATGATGACCATCATTTATTATTATTATTAAAAGATAATTAATGAAAGGTCTGGTCATTGACTATATTGTAAAATCTCTGAAGTCTCTCCATTCTGGATTTCCTTTTTCTTTTTTTTTATTCCTACCCCTTTTCTGTTATTAAATGTCTTCTTGCTCTTTATATTCTTGTCCTTTCCCTATTTAAAAGCTACTCTCTGGAAATATTCTAATATGAGTCAATTACACATGACTCAGTTTAATAACAGTACCTTTAATCCTTTTTAAAACTGTAGTGCTTATTCTGTTAGGTAGATTGGGCAAGTATTGCAACACTACTTCATATCTTTCTAAAAAGTTGTATCATTTTTTTAAAAAGCACCATTATTTGCAAATACATCTCTTTCCTCTTCCTTACATAATGACACCTATCCTTTGTAACAAAGAAGCTAAAAGGAGGAAAGAAAAAAAACAGTTCAGCAAAACCTTCCAAGATGTCAACTAAATGTGACATTATTTGCAATGTTCCACACCCATATTCTCCTGCTACTTAAGAAAAAAAAAAGTGGGGCAGAGTGGTGGGGGGGAGAAAAAGTATGTTTTGTCATCTCAGTTGGTGAATAAATACTTTATTAAGGGGGCATCTAGGTGAAACATTGAATAGAGCGCTGGCCCTGGAGTCAGGAGGACCTGAGTTCAAATCCAGCCTCAGACACTTAACACTCACTAGCTGTGAGACCTTGGGCAAGTCACTTAACCCCAATTGCCCTCCAGAAAAGAGCAAAAAAAAAGGAAAAAATACTTTATTAAGTGCTTACCATGTGCCAGGGACTACACTTAAGTTCTTGGGATGCACAGAATGATAAAAAGCCAGTTCCTGCCCTTAAGAAGTCCACAACTGAATGAAGAAAACCCATAAAAAGAAGTGTAAAGGAGCAGGAGAGGGACCTGACATGGGGGTATATGAAGTCCAAAGGAATGCAACCAGGTGGGAAATTAGAAGATGGCTGTCCTGGGAATCTTCTTTAAACTGAGGATCTGGGAAACATTTTCCACTGTCTTTAACACCCACCTTCTCCAATAAAAGTTAAGAGAAGCCTGACAGAAAGGTTTTCTGTGGAAGTATAAATTTCAGAGTTGATATGATCTTGGAAGATGATGAAGTTCCAGAAAGTCTGTTGAAATATAGGAGTATGGCTACGTGGAAAATAAAACAGAAATCATTCAGCCTCTTCATGGTTGTTCTATTTACAATGTTTTATTCATTGCTAATATCATTTTCCTATTACTGTTTACTTTGTACCAGATGAAATGCATTAGCATACTTCTCCGAATTTTATTATTATTTTTTTTACAATATCATAATATTCGGTTGCCTTTTTGTGCCACAATTTATCGAACTTTTTTTCCAATCAATGGTCATGTATTTTGCTTCTTCTTCATTACTTCCCCAAAGTGTTTCTTTGAATACTTTTGTACATTTAGAACTTATGATCTCCTTAGGCTATGCCTAACAATGAAATTTGTGGGTCAAATGGTACATTTCCATCTTTTTGCAGGTCTTTGATTTCCCAGATGCAGGCACTGTCTTTATGGACAAGAAAACCAAGATCCTGTGTGATTTTCTCTTTAATGTTGCTGTGGCTCAAAATTCCTTACACTGTGGCTAATTTGGCAGGCCATGCCACACCTCCGTATATTGTTTCCTCGATGACAGAGAAACAGTCCTTCAAATCACCATGTAGACTCAAATCCATTTCATTTGGATAAGACTTCACAAATTTATGCTTCGTTAGCATTGTCTTTTTTGAATTCAAGGTAACCTCCAAGATATGTGAATGCTTTGTAGTAAATCCCTATTCAAGAGACACAAGTTTTATTATCCCCATTTCAAAGATGAAGAATTTGAGACTCAAATAGGCTAAATGATTTGACCATAGTCACCAGGATTGTAAATGATTGAGCCAGGATTTGAATTTTTTGTTTTTAGCTTTTAAACTCCAAGCATAGTGTTCTAAAGCATAAATATCCTGTTTTCTAGGCAAGTTTTTCTTTTAATTCCCATTTTCCCTCATTGAGGAATTAAAACACTTAATTCCTTGAGAAGGGAATATCAGGTCTCAGCACACAGGTAGAAGAGATGCATTTAGGGGAAAGATATGTTTCTTTGGTCTTTAAAATTGGTGGCCTATTCCACCCATTAAACTGGGTCGAACTTTCCCATAAATATACAAAATGTCAGTGAGATGAACATTCACATTTAGTGTGTGGGAAGAAATTTCCCTATGTCAAATGAAGACATTTCTGCTTTTAAATTTTGACTTTAACTAGAATCCTTGACTATAAATGCTCTTTTGTCTTCATGAGGACTGAAAACTCTGTCATACTTTTAAAAGTTTAGAGTCATAAGGCTTCCCACACAATTTTCCAAAAAGGATCAAAACTTATGTTAAGCCATATAGTTAAGAAACAAATCTTCTCAGCAACTTCCTTAAGAAGTACCCTGTCTATTTTTTAGAGATTTGGCTATAAGATGCTTTTAGAATGAAGCCTCAGATTTTTCTCAATTACACTTCTTTTGAACATAGAACAATCATGTCCACCCTATATAAGTTACTTTATCTCAAATTTCTGTCAATTGAGCAGGCCAGACTAGCTATTCCCTAATATCTCTTCTAGTTCCAATTTTTATAACTTCATGAATAGGGATATACCTTCATTCTAAAGAAAAAAGGTGACTTTTGTGGACTCCCATAATCTCAACCAGCATTTGAAACTCCTTGGCAAGGTCCAAAACCTAAATCAGCCTTATACATATTTGAGATATTAAAAATTAAATACAAGTCAATGGTAATGACATACTCTGCACAGAATTTTCCTTCTGTAAAATAGATTTAAACTTGCAATACCCCCATAGACTAAGTTTAATGTTTGCTTTAGTTATTATACTAATCTTTGAAGATAGGTTGAAACAAATTGTTTGGGTTTTGTAAGGAGCCTGGACAAAATGATCTATATGAGAAATCATTTATTCAGTGGACACTGGTAACTGACATCAATTCCTGGTCCCTGTCCTATGTGGTGTTGAGTCTAATCATTCTAGCCCTGGGAAAGATGTACTAGCCTTATGTCTTCTTGTTCTGTGGGAGAGAAAACTATGGTTAAGGAAAGGTCAAAGAATTATAGATTAACACCTGGAAGGCAGATTGGAGACCATATAATCCAGGATCCTTACTTTACAGTTAGGGAAACTGAGACCTGGAAAGGTTAAATGATTTTCCCAAAGTCCTGAAGGAAAGTTAGGTCTCAAACCCAGGTGCCCGGTCAACATTTTCATTGTACTACATCACTTCTCTGGATATATATTGCTTCCCTTTAACAGAAATAAATGAGAGTGGGAACTTTTAAATGTTTTTATTTGAATGTTTATCTCCTGGCACAATGCCATCACCTAATCCGAACATAACACATATCTCTTAAATTGAATATTTAATAAAAATGTGACTGGGATCCTTGACACAGACTTTAGGGATGCTTTCCCAAAGTCAAAATTTCCTAAATAAATGATCATTTGTCTATTATCCATTACTTTCTCTGAACATTCCTTAAAGTTAATCATGCTTTTAAAGCAGTATTATATCCAGGAAAGAATTCAATGTTTTTAGCACTTGCAAAGTTGAGAATTTTATCTGTCTTAAAGTATCACTTATTTATGTCTTCATCCATTCAGGTTACTACTTTGAACCTTCAACAGGACCTTATAGTTCATGTGTCCTTATTTGGTAAATACACTATTGAACTCATTTTCATATGCATAACTATATCTTTCTGCCAGAAGTCAAACAAAACTCTAATCAATTTTTGTCTGAATTTCTCAGTTATTTCATGGAATAAAATCGATTGGAAGGTGTTTTAGAGGTTATCTATTCTAACCTTCCCATATAAGAATCTCTTCCATATAGAAACCCTGAAAAGGTCAGACTCTACTTAAGTTCATTTGTCATGATGGAAGAGTCCACTATATATTTTGCTTTTTGGAGGGCAGTTGGGGTTAAGTGACTTGTCCAAGGTCACATGGCTAGTTTTTTGTGTTAAGTGTCTGAGGCCAGATTTGAACTCAGGTGCTCCTGACTCCAGGGCCAGTGCTCTATTCACTGCACCACCTAGCCGCGCCCGAGTCCACTATATATTAAGGAAGCCCTTGCTGTTAGAAAATACACACACACACACACACACACACACACACACACACTTGAATTTATTCATGTAAAGAAAATATTTGCACATATGTACAAATGTTTATATGTAATGCATATACACAGAAACATACATATATGTATGTGTATATAATACATATGTACATGTGTATATGTCTCTATCCAATGACATATATTCTTCCCTTTATATAACTGCCATGCATTGGTCTTAGTTCTATCCTCTATCTCTTAAACCAAGTAGGTTAATCAAAACTCTTTTATACATGGAAACTCTTATCATTCTTGGAATCAACTCCCTCAAGTCCACACCATGCTTTCATTTCTTTTCTCCAGTCAGAATAGCTCTAGTTGCTTCGAAAGTGGTCAACAAAAAATTGTTCAGAACCATCATCATTCTCATCAAAATTTAATGTTTTAATTCTCCTTGAAAAGTGTGGTCTTAAGAACTGAATGCAAAATCCTTTGCAAAGACTGAACAGGGATCAAAAGTATATGATGATTATGTCTATGGATAAATCTTATGAATGTGTTAATTTTTATAATCTATCTCAAAGCATAAACTTAAATTATATTCACAGAACAACTTCAGGTCTTTTATTTTTTTAAATAGGGTTAAAACTATGTCATCCCTATTTTATATCTCTGTAGGTTTTTTAAAATTGTTTGTTTGATTTCCCCTAGGGTAGAGGGGAATCAACTTAAGTTAAGAATTTCGAATTTCAAATTTCTCATTGGTCAATGCAGAAGAAAGAATTTCTACATTCATGTAGTTGCATTTGACTAAAGTGATACAACAGGCACACAATTTTAAGAAAAATATACAAATTAATGTAGAGGTGTTTATAAGAAGGAAAAAGCACTAAAAACTGGTAGTATCAGTATAGGTTTGGAGTGGAAGGTAGAACATGAAATGCACTTTAAATAAAACTAGAGATTTTACGAGACAAAATTGATTATTGAGTTCACCTAGAAATGGGGGTCACCTGTGCGAAGTTATATAGATAGAAGAAATAGCATGTACAAGGAAGTGATAACAAGCTATTAGACTGGAACAGATAGTTTTTTTATTTAGCCAATTAAAATCTTTATTGAAAACCAGATGTTACCATACAACATATTTACAAGAAAAAATAGAACAACTAGAAATGTTCACAGAACACAAACTGGTTTATTAAATGATAAATCAACAATGTAGAAGACGAGTTAAGCCAATTCCTAGATCTAGGATGACAATTATCAAATAAAGTATTACTGGCAAAAAAAAAGTATTTTGGAATTTTACATGCAGGCAATCTATAAGCCATTAAGAACATGGGAAAAAAATCCTGACCAAACTAAAGCCAAAATTACCCTTAAAGTCTGAATGAGCACCTTTTTAATAATTAAGCACATAAAACCACACTACTTGATATATTTCTCCATTAATTTTTTGTGAAATTTGGATTGAAATGTATCATTTGCAAATCCTTCCTTCTTTTTCAGCTCATCTACTCCTTTGGTGCAGTTCTTCTTTTTTTAATTTTAATTTATTTTCTTGGTTACATCATTCATTTCCACAAGATTTTGAATTACAGACTTTCTCCCCTTTTTGTCCTTACCCCCCAGCCCAGAACATTGATCCCACTGTAAGACCCCTCCCGCAATCTGTTCCCTTTTATGCCTTCCTCCAACACCTCTCTAGCTTTCCAACAGGGCAGGGAGCTCCTCCCTGCCCCCATCCCTGTAT
>JAQQSW010015714.1:0-11829 GCA_028646575.1 Pseudocheirus occidentalis | reverse complement strand
TCTAAGAACTTTATTTGGAAACTAAAGTTAATGGTTGCCCCATGAGTGGAATTGTGAATTGTTGATTGAATCAACTCCCTCTTAGGGAAACTAGGTCATTCCTTTTGTTAGTTGATTGATTGAATCTTTAGCTGGATTGATTGAATCTTTAAATGTGAAGCTGGTTTCTCCCTTAGGGAAACCAGGTGATTCTTCTCTTATTCCTTGTTCCTTTCTGTAATGATATATAATATTGAGACTTTCCTTGTTCTAAATATTGTATATAATATTGTGAATTGTTGATATGGTGAATATTGTACTGAATCTTGATTTGTAATGGATAAACAGAGAGTTCAATAATACTGTATATTCTGAATCTTAAAAGCTGTTCACAGTAGCATTCTCTCAGGAATCTACTGCTGATTGGCTTTACAACCAGGGATCTCTGTGTCCAAAGCCATAGCTGTCTCATATGTCCATCACCTAGCTACATTGTGGATATTGTAGCCACCCCCTCCCAGCTTCAGTATGGGTAGATGGAAGCTCTTGACAAACTCCACACACTTGATATGGCCTTTAATGGTAAGGTTGAAACAACCTAGTTGGTCTACCGACAGGGAATTAGAACCACTGGACTGGGCTGAAAGGTCTCCATCACCTTGAATATAACATAGATTTTCATCTAGAAGAGAGTAGAGTCCATAGTTTGGTAGAAAGTTGTGAGTCATTTGGATTAGATGGGTGGTCCTGCCCATAGTAGTAATTTCCAAGATCCCCATCTTAGTAGTAACAGATTGTTTTTTTGGAGAGTAGTTGGGGTTAAGTGACTTGCCCAAGGTCACACGGCTAGTTTTTTGTGTTAAGTGTCTGAGGCCGGATTTGAACT
Source organism: Pseudocheirus occidentalis (assembly GCA_028646575.1). Classification (NCBI taxonomy): domain Eukaryota; kingdom Metazoa; phylum Chordata; class Mammalia; order Diprotodontia; family Pseudocheiridae; genus Pseudocheirus; species Pseudocheirus occidentalis. The sequence goes on along the minus strand of JAQQSW010015714.1, from coordinate 10,964 downwards.
CAGGTACTCCTGACTCCAGGGCCGGTGTGCTATTCACTGTGCCACCTAGGCGCCCCCGTAGTAACAGATTTTTGCTGCCTGCCCTGAGTCAGAGCCATCTTGCCTCACATCCTTGGCTTCTCCTTTCACATTGCATTAAGAAACTATTTTTCCCTTTTATGTTTTGAACACATATGTATTAGAATTTCTCCAAGTAGGTAAAAAAAATTCAAAGTTGGCCTATTAATAAAGTTGGCCATTTAAAAAAATCCAATTGGCTTTTCTTCTTGTTGTTTTCAAGGCTTGAGTCCCTCAGGTATGTCCAAATTATCATTTGCCAATTGAAAAGAATTGCCTCAATGTGTTCAGTTGTATTTGAATGTTTTTCCTTGAAATTATTAAGTTCTTTAAAATTTCAAAGATATCTTCTTCAAAGGAACAATTCTATTTTATATTTGCTTTAGATTTTCATTGAATGTAAGTTTTCTAAAGCCCTTCAAATCAAGTACGCATTTTGTTTAATATTCTATTAATCAGTTTACTTAACAAACATGTATTGAGCACCTATGATGTACTCAAAAGTTTTTTGCTACTAAAGACTCTTAGTTACCAGCTTACCCTTAATACAACTCTGCATAATCTTGATCCACCAATACCACTGTTAGGTCTGTTCCCAAAGCATCCACCAACATGGAAATAGACTTAATTGTACAAAAATGTTCGCTGCCACTCTTTGTGGTGGCTAAGAACTGGAAATTGAAGGGCTATGACATATTATTGTAATGGAATATTAATGAGTTTTATGAAATGACAAGCAGGATGATTTAAAAAATAACTAGAAAGACTTACATGAACTGATGCATAGTGAAGTAAATAGTACCAGCAATATTGTTCATTGAAGAACTGTGAATGATTGCTATTCCCAGCAATATAGTGATCCAAGACAAACCCAAAGGACTAATGACTAACTGATTCTCTATCTTTGAGGAGGGGATGGATGAGATAATATTGTTTAAATACAGAATAAAGTCAACTATTTTTCACTTTCATTTTTCTTTTATTTGAGTCTTCTTCTACAAAATGATTAATATGGAAAAATACACAGTTGCACACACATAACATATCTGATTGCTTAGTGTTTCAGGAAAGGAAAGGAGAGATTGAATGTATTTTTGAATCTCAAAAATTTAAATAAAAATGTATAAAAATGATGGAAGTTCAAAGGTTGTTTCCTAGTAAATAGATCTCAATTAATAAAATGGAAAAAAGAAATCCTGTATTATCCAGAAGTAACTTGGGTAAGTATACTCTATTCACTAAAATTCCTTGTGAATCATATATTAGATCTAGATCAAATTTTCATTGGACATTTATGCCAACATCAGTAAATACTTATTGGGCAGTACTTTGAACAGGGAAGAGGCAGCATGGAGTAATGATTTTAACCTTAGGGCCAGGAAGATCTTGGTGAAATCATGACTCTGACACAAAGTAACTATGTGAACTTAGGCAAGTCACTTAACCTCTGAGTACCCCAAACAGCTTTCTAAGGCTATAAATTACAGAGAAGGTTTGAATCTACATGTGTAGAGGGACTTCCCAACACAGAAGAAAATCACAAACCTGGGTTTAACAAAGAAAAAAATCTTGATGTCCAAAAGTATACTTAAATTCCTTAAAAAGGTAAGGCAAAACATAAAAATGGCATTTATATTTCACATTGCATTGTTTACAGACAATTTATTTTGAGTGACTTTCACATACTATGTCTTTCATTGACTGTACTCTGATGAGCTTATTTAATAGAATCCTCATAGTTTGCTTTACCCAAGATGATACTGATCCCCAGCATTCGCTTTTGATATTCATAAGCCCAATAGTGCCTTGAAGTGTCAATTGTTTATTGCCTCAAATAAAAGTCAACAACTCAACTAACTCCATTTTGCTTAAGGGTAACATGGAGATATTTTTATTATAAGTTTATCTCCTTTGCTGTCACATTTAGCTTATGAATACTAACTTTAAATGACTAAACAAGAAGCCTCATGGTAGACAAAGGACACTAGGCCTAGCACTACAATGACTCCTTTCTTCATCTCTATCATGAGCAGTTGCTTAATTTATCTGACTCTCCTTACTCACATGTAAGATAGAGATAATAACGTTTATGCTTTCAACAGTAGGAGTGATGGTGAAGTAAGTGCTTTGAAAGGCACAAAGCAATGTAAATATGGATCAATATAAATATTAATATTAGTAGGCATCTAATTATAAAAATATATAATTTACTGATCTTCAGAAATATATTAAATACATTGCTTCTTAATATTAGTCAGGAGAAAAATAATTTAATAATATTAATTAAAATTCCTCCTTAATTGTCCCTGTTGTTCATGCTGTGGAAACTGCTTTGAAATTTACAGGGGTAAAATACCAATTTTTATACTATAGTTTTATCTCATGTTTGTAAACACATGTGTACACATATATGTACACACATACACATGTACATACATGTTCACACATGTGTGGATGAGTTTGATGACTGTGTTATCTCTGCTACTTACTGTATGAGCTGCAGCAAGTTGTTTGGTTTTTTTTGCCACGTCAGTAAAACGCAGGAAAATGAGTAACTATTTTCTTTTAAGATTCAGTTCAAATACTCTGTGCTTCATGATTTTTCCTGATTTTCTCCCAGATATTAGGTATCTCTCAAATGTTTTTAAGTTATTTTCTATTTATATGTACATATTGTCTTGCTTCACAAAGTATAAATTCATTGATGATAGAAACTGCTTTGGTTTTATCTTTCATATACTCAGTGTCAAACAGTTCCTGGAACATAGGGAATGGTTAATAAATGTTTGATCCATTCATTTTCTAGGGATAAACCTTTTCTCTTAGAATTTAAATTTATTTTGAAATTCTTTGAGGCATTGCTAGATAAAGCAGTGTATTGTGCTAAACCCAGATTCTGTCCACTACTCATGGTGACATGAAGGAAAAATGTATGAGATATCAAGTCACATTTCCTACAGAACCTAATATGGCAGTATTGACATAGGTTAGATGCTTAATACATGTTTATTAAATGAATAAATTGATCATTTGATTATCAAAATGTGAATAGTCTTTTATACTTATTTGCAATTTTGTCAATGATAATGACACAATTACTTGTATGTGAAGTTTTTCAAAGTTTAAGTGAATCTTATATTAATTTCAAATAAACTACATGGTACCCACACATACAAACAAGTTTTAACTAATTCTCAAGAAAATAGAAACGAATTCATTTTCCTATTTCTTGGATGAAGAACAAGTTTGTTCTCAGGCAAGTCTTAAATGGTAACACCCAAAATATACAAAAGTTTTGCAATTATGTTATGGAATTTCATCCTGGAAGCCAGATTAATTCAAATACTTGACAAGGACCTGGTGTTACTTATGACTCAGCTGGGTCCAGTATATCATTCATTACAACTGGCACTCCTATCTTATGTATCTTATTTACCAGCACATATTTATCACAGAATCAGTCCATCAAATCAGCTAAAAGAGTTTCAAAGAAATACTTCAATTCGTACACCTATTGATATTACTTTAATGAAAAGGTAAATGCTTTCAGGTGCACATAAAGTGAATATGTTCATTTTTTCCAATGAGTTATTTTGTATTTCAAGAAATTTCAAACATTCTTTCATACTGCAAATCACATTAAGTACTTATTCTATGTAAGTCAGTGTGTAAACCCTGGGGAAATTATAATTATTTAGCTTAACCATAGAACCCCTCCTCCCCCATGCCCCCTGGTTTCACGGAACTTCTAGGTTGGCTGAAGGATATTATACATACACAAATTTGAAATATGTATAAAATTGAGCAGACTATTTCTTATTTACCTAGCATAGTTTGAGATTTACAATTAAATTTAAAATTTACCTTATTTGCAATGTTCTTGTAAGATTGATAGTGCAAGTTGTACAAAATTTAAAAATAAAAATAAAGGCATCCTCACTGCAGGTTTCTGATTCTAAGCCATCAGTTCTTTCTACTCACTGTACCATTAATTCTGAAAGTGATATGTTGTCATTGCTCTTTTGTTTTTCAAAAAGGACCAATGACATAATAGGATAATGTCTTGACACATGCATGAATTGGATTTAGTGAGACAGAGTTGTCAGCTCAGTTTCACCCTCTCTTCCAGAATCATCAAAATCCAATGACAAGACAAATGTCAAAATGACCAGCAATTGCTTGGGTTGAAGTGGATAACCCTGGTGTCTTTGATCTCCAACCAAATTTTAAGCACTCCACCGTGCCAGCTTCAGCCACCTTCATGTCTGTGAGAACAAGTTTTAACATATACCTATTTTACCAGGTGAAGTTTTCAGAAGAATACAATACCTTAAAAAACATTATTGGCCAAATGGCATGAAGTCTGAGGAAGAAATATAGCCCGGAGGATTCATTATAAAGGTTTGTGCAGAAGAATTACAAGAACATATCTATGCAGCAAGAAGATTAATTATTAGAAAATTAATTTGAAAGGAAAAAATAAAACATGGTAATGATCTAGACAAGTGGAAATGAGAGTGTTTCTACTAAAGTATAATAACAGGTGTAGAATTGTAGGGAGAGATTCAGGAAATGTAGATATAAAATCAATACAATTTGATAACAGTGATATGTTAGAGTGACTAGAGGACCAAGCAGTAAAGATAACTTCTATTTTTAAGTTATAGGTGACATTCTCTTTCCTTCCACTTGACTAGCCTCCTCCTGCCCCCACATTGTATCACACACATTGTTCCTCTAACATTACACATATACACATGGATATACACACATGCATGCATGCACATACATACATAGATACACATACATACATACATACATACATACATACATACATACATACATACATATTTAAGGTATTTTATGCCCCTCAGGACCAGGATGGGTTTAGTGTTTTGCCAACAAGGGAGGGTATGTCTCCCTTTTCTTGTTCTTTTAAATACATATCAGGTATAAATCAATTAATATCTGATAAAATTTTTATAATGTGCTGCAGTTTTTCCTTGCTTCCTTTCTTTTACATACAGGAATGACTAAGAAGCTTCCTAGTCTATCAGATAGGGACAATGCCTTTGAGTGAGGAAGATCTAGTTTTAGGTTTTTCCTGCTTCAGTGGGAAAACTACTTAATGTGTCAGTGATTCCTGGCAGTGTTCTAAGAAAATAAGTTGTAAAGCAGGTGTTGATATTTCTGCATTGGTGGAGAAAATCCTTCATGGGGAGCTCCATAAATTGATGGAATTAAATCTTGTCTGGTGAGAGAAAGTTTGTGTGTGTGTGTGTGTGTGTGTGTGTGTGTGAGACAGAGACAGAGACAGAGAAATACAATCATCCATACATATGTATATACGCATGCATATATTATATATGTTTATATATGAAATTATTCAATAAAATACTATTTTGAATGCCTGTAAGCAAGACCCAGAAGTAGATGCTGAGAATACAAAAATTCAATTAATAAATATCAGAACCTGGATATAAAGGTAGGTCTGACCTTACCATCAGTCAGTCTTCGTTGGATAAGCCTTCTCTACCTTTTTGAGAGTACTCATTTCCCTCAGCTCGCCACCTTAAGTATGTTTATTTAAAGCCGTTTAAATAATTTAGATGGAAAAAAATTATCTAATGAGGGTAGAAATCAGACTAAATCCATGACTAAAAATAGTGCTAATTCCCACACTTGAGCCAAGGTTAAAGGTACAACTAGGGATAAAAGTAGATGTTGTTTTCCTGCCCCTTCATTATACTACACATTTATTTGTCAATAATGCTAAGATTGCAAACCCCAATACAATACATGAGAAATGCTACTCTTGTACTAACAAACTTTCCATCTACATATTCCATTCCACAGTGTTTTGTACTATTGGTTAAGGCTTCTTCATGTATTATTCATTAGACAAGATGAGAAAGGCTAGAGTGTTAATGTTCGTAAACAAATAGCTTGAATTTATTCAGATAATGTTTACAATTTCAGCTAAGAACAACTTCCATTCTGAGTGGTACAAACTTGACAGGGAGGTATCTCAAGGTTTTGTTTGGGTTTCAGTTCTTTTTTAGATTATCTTCTGAGTGAAACAGTGGAGAAAGCTTTTGACAATTAAATATGTATAGTTTAAATTAGCCAGAATTTCAGGTTTCCCCTCCAATTTGTATGAACTCCCCTTTCAATGCATACTTTTGTCATGCTATATGGATTTCTTTATCCTCAAGATTTCATTTTGAAAACAATGCTTAATATTTAATATTGTTCTTCAGACTTCCAAATGGCATTAATCCTGATAAAATCTGCCATAATCATTACCCTTTTTTATTTTATTTTCAACAGCTATTAAGTCCTTTGAATTATCTAACAATTGTATTATCTATTTGCTAGTTTATCCAATCAGTTCTCCTTGTCTTTTTATACTGCCCAGCTGTGCTACCCTTGGTCACTCCATTTTCCCCCAAACAAAGCTCAATTGGAGATATGTGAAAATAGAACAATTTTCTGAACAAAAATGGAGAGTTCAATTTAGTATTCTCATTTTTTCTGATGCCAACCACAAGTATAAGCAATAGAAATTCTAATTTTAAAATGTATCTTTACACAGAAGTGATATGAGGGGAAATGATTTTGTCTTAATTTGCAATTGTGAAACAATCCACCTTCCTCTCTAAAAAAGGAGTAGTGGAAGGAGATGATAAAGAATTTAAAGATGAAATGAAGAAAAAGTTAATAGATCTTCTTCATCCCCTAATTAGACAAAGGCATGCGTTTTCAAGTGGTTTTCTGATTTACTAGGGGCAAAACGTCTGTAGCTTAAAAGGGAGAGGAAGGACTCTAAATATCAAAAGTTAATGCAAAAAGCCTCGCCCAGGAAAGATTAGTTTTTTAAATTATAATTTAGCTTTAAGGAAATCCAAGGGCAAGTACCTTATTTTTTCTCATTGTCTTCACATCCAAGATGTAAATGCATACAAGATGCCCTTCACAAAATCCTTTTTCCTCATCCTTAAAATGACATGATCTTAAAGCCATGCTCTGCTCATTTGTTCCCATAAGTCTGTGTGATTTCCATTCAAATTTAATGGGTAGCCCATGTTTTGTTCTCTCCCATTGATAATCAGGCTTCTTTTGAGATTAGAACCCTGCACTGGGCACCTAAGCCTCTATTGTTTTGAAGTACAACCAGAACCTTAGCATTCAAATGTGAAATTGTTGATTGAAAGAAACATAGGAAAACTTAGTGTGGAGAGAGTACCTCAGAAGTTATAAGTAGAACTAATCTTAATTGTCAAGAGAATTTTTGTAGGTAATCTCTGAGTTGAGCGCCCTACGCTGTTGAGATAGTGATATAATTCAAAACATTGAATTGTAACTAGAAGCAAATAAGATCCCTAACTGAAAGAAACAGGAATAATAAGCTTAATAAGAGAGGAGGCTCTTATAACTTTCACAGGGAGATACTCTCAGGTGTTTTTGATTGGAGGGAAGGAAAGAGGAATAGATTAATATTGAGGGCTGTTTCACGCCTGTATTGCAGTTTTTTTGCCCTTATCATTTTTGTTACATTACCTTTTTTCTATCCCTTTTTAAGCATAAACCTTTTATCTCAAGCCCATGTCCTCCCTTGGTGTGTGCCTAGGTGAATTTAGAGCTTTGGGGCTAGAGGAAGCAGAGTGGTGTACATGAAAGATTACTAGATCTAAAATTTAAAAAGCCCTAGGTTTGAATGATACCTCTATATACTATTTTATTTAGGTGAAATACGATTGCAAAGAGCATCAAAGACCAAATGAGAGGACTCCCAAAATTGATCTCCTTGCCTAAAGTTTATTAGAGGAAGATCTACTGGCCTAGTATAATGGTAAGGGAATTTGAAGATTTCCCCTGCCCCTTAATGAATCTTACTTGGAGCCCAACAAGAGAAGCTGGCTTAGGGGAGGCTTGTTTTTTTTTTTAGAAAGTTCCACACCTTTTGTTACTTTGTAATTAGGTATGAGTCATGAATGTCAAGATGTCCTATGACCTTGAAAAAGGGTACTTATAATCTAAGGTGAGATTTTGCTTTGGGGCTAATTTATGGGAAGAGTTGTGTGATTTATTCTGACAAAGCTCTGGGTAGCCATTGAGTCCACTAGGCTTCAAAAACCCAGATAGTGGTTCTTCTCTCTCTGGTAACTAACTATGTATATAATGTAGAAGCCTGTCTGTTAATCTGTTGAGTTGTATTATTTTCTCTTTCCTTGCTTTGTGTCTGCTTATACATTTTAGTTTTTTTCTGAGGTTTAGGGTGCCGACTTTTCCCCCTGAACTAAGTAAATGATATATATGTTTGATTAAAGTAAGGTTGTTAACCCTTTTTGAGTTGCTTTCCTTTAGAAAATCAGATCCAAGAACTTGTGCTGGCAGCCACCCTGGGTATGCTAGTGTGCTTGCTATTACATCTAGCCAGTAGTGCAGTATACCCAAAGCTAACTAGAACTGAGCCTGCTTCTCTTCAATGCTCTTTCGCCAATTGGACCAGAAGGTTGAAATATAGATTCAGTACTCAGTGAGGCTGAAGGGTGGGAGTGGTCACTCAGAGTACATTACAGATCCTGTTCAGGAAAGCAGAGTAAGGGGAGGATTTCCCAAAGGTCCCATCCAGGTAAGAAGCTCCCAAGACTTTGGCCTAGGTAGGCCAGGAACTCCCTTCAGGAATAAACAGATAGATAGAAGAATAATTAAATAAACAGAAAAAAATGATGAAGAGCCCATCAATACTCAAGATTCTAACTTCGTAAAGGAAAATAACTTGTAAACATCTAAAAGTAAAATTTACCCACAAGATAAAATAAGTTTCTTAGACCTAGAAGATGACAGAGGAAAGGTATGAAGTGTCCTTCAGTCTCCCAAGTTTCCATCAAAACAATTTTAAATTATCCTTCAAAATGAATTCTGGAATAACAAAACCCCAAAAAAGAATGGGGAAAACAGTTTTCCAGCCTAAGATACCTTATAAGGACTATAGGAAACTTTTACACTTTAGTAAAAAGGGAAGACAGTCCAGTACAAATGCTGTCCTGGCAAATCAGTGGGAGGCCCTAGTGAGTGGAAAGATCAGCAACTGAGGCCCAACACACATTCCCAGTATAGGGCCATCAATGAGAACTCTATCTCAATGCAGCAAGTTTCTGGTCAGGTCAAACAGTCCCAGAGGCCCTGGTCCAGGCAGCTAGTAAGAGGCCATCTGAAGAGACACAAACACAGAAAGCAAGTGTCCAGTCCCCTGGATTGCCCAGTGCAAGATGTTTGAGCTAGTGCCTCATATACACCTGGAGCAGGTGTAATAGGCAAGAAAATGATTTTTTTAAAAAAAGCTGCTATGGCAATAGGGAAGTTTTTTTTTTAAAAAAGCTCAGAAGATCTCAAAAATGTCAAAATGCCTCTAAGTTAAAACCTCAAGAAAAATAAGACTTTTACCAAGGTCCAAAAATTCCTTATGGAAGAGCTCAAAAAGAATTTTGATTGAATATTATGTTTATTTTTATTTTACATCCTTCATTTCCATAAGATTTTGAGTTACCAATTTTCTCCCCATCTTTCCCCCTACCCACCACCCCAAAACAGTGGTCCCAATGAATACCTCCCCCACAATCTGTTTTCTCCTGTATCTTCCCCCATATTCCCTTTGACTTTCTGGTAGAGTAAGATGGATCTCCATTCCCCAAAGCCTGTATATCTTATTTCCTAGTTGCATGTGAAAATTATAATAATAATATTTTTTTAAACATTTGATTTTAAACATTGAATTCCAGATTCTTTTCTTTCTTCCCTTGTCTCCCACCCATAGTGGGAAGATTATTAATTCAATATACGCAGTACTTATGTAGTTACACAAAACATTTCCATAGTGGATATATTATGAGAAACTGACTATATTTCCCTCCCTCCTATCCTGCCCCTCACTAGTTTTATTTTCTACTTTGACTCTCTTCTATTAACAAAAATGTGTGCTTCTAACTACCCTCCCAATCAATTTGGCCTCCCTTCTGTTATCTTCCTTCTTATCCCCTTACCCCCTACTTTCCTGTAGGGTAAGATACCTAATTAAGTGTGTGTGCTATGTCGTCCTTAAGACAGATTTAGTGAGAGTAAGGTTGACCCATTTCCTTTTGCCTTCCTGTTCTTCCCCTCCAGTATAACAGTTTTCCCTTACCTCCTTTACACAAGATAATTTGCCTTATTTTTTCTCTCCCTATATCTTCTTATTATATCCCTCTCTCATATCTCAGTTTTACTCCTTAAATGTCATCCCTTCCTCTACAATTAATCCAGTGCCCTCTCTCCATGTATATACTTTTACACATATATTTACACACACTCACATATGTATTCATACTCACATATATCCTCCTATATAGACGTATAAATGTATGTATACATGTATATACATTTATATTACCTGAAATTGTCTCCCTACTGAGACAAATTTCATAAGTTACAGTGATCATTTTTCTGTTTAGGCATGTAAATAGTTCAACTTTGATAAGTTCCTTATGATTTCTTTTCCTTGTTTACCCTCTCATGCTGCTCTTGCTTCTTGTATTTGAATGTCAAGTTTTCTCCTGAATTCTGTTTTTTTTTCAACAAGAATGCTTGAAAGTCCTCCCCCTCATTGAATGACCATATTTACCCCTTAAACATTATACTCAGTTTTGCTGGGTAGGTGATTCTTGGTTTTATTACTAGCTCCTTTGACCTCTGGAACATCATAGTCCATGCCCAAAGATCCTTTAATGCTGAAGCTGTTAGATCCTGTGCTATCCTTATTGTATTTCCACAATATTCAAATTGTTTTTTTCTTGGCTGCTTGTAATATTTTCTCCTTGATCTGAGAACTCTGGAACCCAGCTATAATATTCCTAGGAATTTTCTTT
>JAQQSW010015713.1:0-11829 GCA_028646575.1 Pseudocheirus occidentalis | reverse complement strand
TCATGAGCTCCCATAGATTTACTTATGATCTCTATGCTGACCATCCTCCTATCTTCATACCTTTCTCTCTGCTGACCTCCATTTCCAGCCTCCCATCACCAACTACCTTTCAGACATCTTGAACTGGATGCCCAGTAGGCATCTTAAACTCAACGTGTCCAAACTGGAACTCGTGATCTTTCCCCCAAACTCTTTTCCCCTTCTACCTTCCCTATTGCTGTAGAGGGCACCACCATCATCCCTGTCCCCCAGGTTTACAACTTGGGACTCGTCCTGGACTTCTCACTTTCTCTCATCCCCACACACCCCACGGCCAAGCTGTTGCCAAAACCTGCTGATTTTACCCTGGCAACATTTCCCAAATATGCCTCCTTCTCTCCTCTAACAAGACTGCCACTCCAGTGTAAACCCCATCACCTGCACTGTTACAATAACAGGTGGAGGGTGGGGTGGGGGGAGGTGTCTGCCTGCCCCAAGTCTCTCCCCACTCCAGTCCATTGCCCAGTCAGGCACTAAAACAATTTTCCAAAAGTGCATAAAGGTGCCAGCCCCCCACTCAATGAACTGCAGGGACTTTCTGTGGCCTCCAGGATCAAATACAAAATACAAATACAAACACAAAATGCTCTCTTTGGAATTCCAAGCCCTTCATAACCTAGCCCATTTCTACCATTCCACTCTTCTTACACCTGACTTTGTTACTCCTCCCCATCCCTGACCCCCAATCTTTCATCCAGTGACACTGGCCTCCTGGCTGTTCCAAGAACGAGGCCCTCCATGTTCCAGGCCTCTCTGGCTGTCCCCAGGCCTGGAATGTACTCCCTCCTTTGCTTTGACTACTGACCTCCTTGGCTTCCTTTAAATGTCAACTAAAATCCCACCTTCTACAGGAAGCCTTTCCCAAGCCCTCTTAATTCCAATGCCTTCCCTCTGTTCATTATTTCCTGTTTAGCCAGGATCTAGCTTGCTTTGTCTTTGTTTGCATGACATCTCCCCCACTAGATTGCAAGCTGCTTAAGGGAAGGGGCAGAATTTTAACCTCTTTCTATACCCCTGTATCACTTAACACAGTGTTTGGCACACAGTAGGCACTTCATAAATGTTGATTGAATGTTAATTGTAGCTAATATTTACATAGCACTTTAAGGCTGACAAATTGCTTTCCACACAGCTTTTCATTTGATACCCAGAGCCCCGTCAAATAGGCGTTATTAATGTGCCCATTTTGCAAAGGAGGAAAATGGGGCTGAGAGAGGTAAGAGCTCTACAGAATTCTCAACTGTTTCAGGCGGCATTCAAACTAATGTCTTCACTACTCCAACTCTGAAACAATTCCACCTCACAAATAGACTATTCTGAAGAAGCCACGGGAAAAGGTTTTGCACAACTAAGTCAATATACTGAAAACTGAAAGGGAAGCAGTCAGCTGTAAATACAGTATTGGTACTTGTATTCACATTATGGTATAAAGGTCTAATATCCAAGGTGAATAGGGAATTGACATGACTATCTAAGACCCAGAACCATTACACAATGGATGTGATCAGGCTGCTGATTCTCACGGGAAGGAATCCAAGCTATCAAAGAACCACATGAAACATTGTCCAAAGCGTTAAGACAAAGTCTGTTCTCTCTCTGTCTCTCTCTGTCTCTCTCTGTCTCTGTCTCTCTGTCTCTCTCTCTCTCTCTCTCTTTCTCTCTCTCTGTCTCTCTCTGTCTCTCTTTCTCTCTCTCTCTCCTTCCTTCCCTCCCTCTCTCTCCATCTCTCTCTCTGTCTCTTTCCTTCTCTCTGTCTCTCCGTCTCTGTCTCTGTCTCTGTCTCTGTCTCTTTCTCTCTCTCCTTCCTTCCCTCCCTCTCTCTCCATCTCTCTCTCTCTGTCTCTTTCCTTCTCTCTGTCTCTCCGTCTCTGTCTCTCTTTCTCTCTGTCTCTCTGTCTCTGTCTCTGTCTCTCCCTCTCTCACTCTTTCTGTCTTTCTCTCTTTCTCTCTCTCTGTCTCTCCTCTCTCTCTGTCACTCTTTCTGTCTGTCTCAGTCTCTCTGTCTCTCTTTTTCTACCTCCCTGCCCTCCAACCCCCAACCCTACAAAACAAGGAAAGGTCTTGTCAAATCCTGGTCTTCTGACCCTTCTGGCAGATGAGGGGTTATTTTTTGTTTCTTTGGTTTTACCTTTCTTCTCAGCAGGCACATTCTAGAGAAATTATTTCTCTGGAGGAAGGGGGAGAGCATCAAGGCAGAAGGATTGCAACAGCATCCTTGCACACTTGCCTATCCATCTATGCTGAGGAACAATGGAGGCTGCTGGAGGAAACCAAAAATGTAATGATGTGTTATCTACCAATGACGTCTCACAGTTTCCCTTTGGTGTAGTTGCTGATAAAAGTTATATTCTGAGGGACAACTTTCTCTCCAGTATCTACGCAAGGTCACAGTTGTAGAAACAAAGGACTGGGAACTTGGACTTGGCAAGTAATAGGGTTTCCCCACTTTGTGAAGAAACAGTTGTTGATTGTTCTAAGAAAAAGGATCTCTGCTCAGATGAAGGGAGAAGGTTCTGTTTGTGTCACTTAGTCAGTGGAATGAAGCCCCTACTAAGTACATCCTTTACAGAAGAGGATGATGGTGAGGATAACCAGTCTTCCTCTTAGTGAACATTTACATAGCACTCTGAGCTCTGCCCAGCACTTCACCTGAGTTGACTCCTTTACTTCTTCCAACAATCTTCTGAGGTGCTGATTATCTCCACTTTTACAGATGAGGAAATGGAGGCAGGTGAAGTGACTTGCCCAGGGTCATACAGCTACTAGTGTCTGAGGCAGATTCAAGTTCGGGCCTGCCACAAAGCAGGCACAGGCTGCTGAGCACTCTGATGCCAGCCTATTGCCTCCCAGGGCCAACTGGGCACTTGCTGCATCAGTGTTCTTGCCTTTAGCACCCCCACCCCTTCTTCTCTGAGCCACTTTGAGATAACTCAGGCCTCAGAGGTATGATGCTTTGCAGTAAAAACACCTTGTGGTTTTGAACTAGGCTATACACACTTGGTGAGGCCCAGGGGGAGCCTAACACTCTTTTCCCCACCTGACTAGAGCATTCTGACCATGGCCAGCCTCCTGGGGGCTGCCGAGTAGGGTCAGTTACCCCAACTCCTCACTCCAGAATAGGGGAGCCATGGAACACCAGTTGGTGATTTCCTATTGGTGACTGCCTGTTTCTCTAGGTATCTACTTGCATAGGCCTTTCCTCCTTCTTCTGTAGCCTGTGTACCCATGGGGTTGGTTCACACATGTGAGGACACAGAGTTGAAGGAAAGCATCATAGGCACAAAGGTGAGGAGGTAGGAGAAGGGATGGGGTGGGGTGTGGTTGGTGGGCTACATTTGAGAAAGAGCATGCAGGCCAGACTGACTGGACCTTTTAGGGTGTCGACTGTCAAAGGACTGGAAAAGTAATGGAACTGGGGTCTGGTTTTGGTAGGGACTACCTGAGTGGACAGGTTTTGGGGGAAATGGCAAAGCCACAGAAGGATCTTTACATATCAAACAGGGCCCTTTCTATTTGATCCTGAAGGCAACTGAGAACTACTGCAGTTCATGGGGGGGGGCAGTTACGCGGTCAGATCTACACTTTAGACAGGTGATGTTGGCAGCTGAGTAGAAGATGGCCTGGGGACTTGAGACACATCAGAAATCTGTTGCAGTAGTCCAGGCATGAGATTATGAGGGTTCAGACCAGGGTGGTTGGTGACTGTGAGAATTCAGAGAAGGGGGTACAAATGAGAGCTGCTGTGAAGGTACAAGACAGGATTGGCTTATGTGAGGTAAGTGTGAGCAAGGAGTCAAGGATGGCAGAGAGGCTTTAGACCAGTGTGGGATGGGGAGGAAGGTGACATCCTTGCGAGAAATAGGGAAGTTTAGGAGAAGGGGTGGGGTGGGGTTAGGGGGCAAAAATGATTTTGGTTTTAGACATATTGAAATTGAGATGTCTACAGGGCATCCAATTCAGCAGGTCCCATAGGCGAGTGGCAGTGCCAGACTGGAGGTTAAGAGATGGCTTAGGGCTTGGATAAAAAGATCTGCGGGGTGGTCTGCAGAATCGTAGGAGCTGGTGAGTATCAGCAAGTGACATCATTTAGAGGAAATGAGATCCCAAGAGAGAGCCCTGAGGTACACCCATGGTTACTGGGGATGACCCGGAGGAATATCAAAGAAGGAAGACCGAGGAGTGGTTGGACAAATAGGAGAAAAACCAGGAGAGAGCAGTGTCATTGAAGACCTGCCAAGGAGAGCATGCACAGGGGGAGAGTCCGACTAGTGGTTAGATGGTGGGTTAGAAATGGAATAAGGGTGTTGCAGGCTGCAGAGAGGTCCAAAGTGGTGAGGACTGAAAGAAATCCATTATGGAGCAATCTGGAACTATGCCCAAAGGGCTATAAATAGTTGCATACCTTTTGACCCAGCAATAGCACTTCTGGGGTTGTATCCCAAAGAGATCAAAAAGTAGGAGGAAGACGCATATGTACAACAATATTTATTGCAGCTCTCTTTGTGGTGGCAAAAAACTGGAAATTTAGGGGATGCCCATCAATTGGGGAACAGCTAAACAAGTTGTGGTATATGAATGTGATGGAATACTATTGTGCTATAAGAAATGGGGAGGAGATGGACTTGATATTTACCTGGAGAGGCTTATACAAACTGATGCTAAGTGAGAAGAGCAGACCCAGGAAAAATTTGTACACAATCACAGACACATCGTAAGTGTGATGACCAATAAACTGGGTTCTTCTCAGCAAAGCACAGTTATAAGACAACTCTACAAGTCTCAGGATGGAACGAGATGTCTACAGTCAGAGAAAAATCTAGAAAGAATAGAGTTTAAATGGAGACTGAAGCAATCTACATGCTACCGTTCTATTCTAAATTTGGTTTTGTTTCTTCTTTCCCATTGCTCACTTCATTGGGTACAACCCTTCTATACAACCAGACCAATGTGCAGTGTGAAAGTATTTGCAGATCTTATACTCGGCTGCATGCCACCATGGGGCCGGGGGCAAGGGGAGAGAGAAAATTTGGAAGTCACGGGATTGTGGAACTGAATCTTGTAAACTAAAAGTAAACGAACCAATCAAATTTTAAAAAACATTTAAAAATCAAAATTAAAAAGAAAGAAGTCCGTTATGTCCTGCAGATAATGATCATTGGTGACTTTGGAGAGAGCAGATTCAATTGCATGATGATGATGGAAGTCTCTACACTGTAGAGAGTTTAGAGTGAAAGGAGAGTAAGTGAAGAAACCTGTTGTAACAACTTTCTCAAGGATCTCATCTACAAGATGGAGGAGAGGCACAAGATGACCAGGTGAGGGGTTTTTGTTGGGTTGGTTTTTATTTGGGGCTTGTTTGTTTTGTAAGAATAGTGGAGGAATGAGTACATTTGTAGGAAGCATAGACACAAGCAGGAGACAGAGAGAGCTCCCAGATCTCAAGGAGAGAGTGGAGTTGACAAGGGAAAATCTGCCAGTGAGTATGGGATGGGATACATTGGTGGGAATTGGAGGGAGGTTATCTGTGACAAAGAGAAGGACCACCCTTTCACGTGAGTCAGGAATGGAGCAGGGCTCTGTGGTGCGTGCTCCTCAGGCCCTGGAGAAGAATAGCATAGAGAAGGATGTGGCAGTACCTCTCCAGAGGGAGAGTGACAAGAAGCACGATCTCCCTTGGACTGCAGTGTGGGGAGGTGCTTTGGCAGCTCCTCAGTTTGAGGGATGAACCACTCCATCTACTTCCACCTGGACCAGGTTGCCATCCCCCAGTTCAAGGCTGGTCAGAGTGTGGCCTGTGCTACCTGCCCAGTCAGCCATCCACATAGCAGGGACAGCAGCCTAAATTCTGAATACCAGAGACTGAACCATCTTCAGCATTGCCATGGGAACACCTCCAGCTTTAAGCCCTCATTGTGTTCTTGTTCTACAAGGCAGCCTATGTACTACTAATAACTAGTACTGGTTATTAAAGCAATGAGCAAAACACAGCTTACCTTGATATTTCTTTTCTCTTCCATACCCACCCCTTCTCTCCTCCCTCCCCTCTCCAGGAAAAAACATCAACTCCCCTTTAAAAATAAACCTGATGGAGTTGTGTGTCTATTAGAAGGGTGAAAAACTGGGAGAAGATGTCTGGATGATCTGAGATGAGGAGCAAACAAGAAGTGCTCTTGGTGAATGACCTCAGCCTTTTTCTGGGAGATAATAGACATGTTCCTCAGCTGAGAGAGTAGTAAAAAAGGTAATATGAACAACTTGATAAAGGCTGAAAGGGCTCGTAACAGAAGTCCTAGTGAATGGGATATTGACTTGGTTAGGAAGGTGTAAAAAAATCTGCCTTGCTTCAGTGAGGGCCCAGTTGAGATTATGTAACACAACCTTGAAGCTGACCTACTGACATATATTTCTGTGTTGTTCCCAGCTCTGTTCAGCACCATATGTCTGAGAACAAAGTGAGTGGATGATGGGAGTGCCCAAGCATGGTATTTGGGCAAGGCATGATCTGTGATAAGATATGTAGGCAAAGTACTTTGGTGTAGGACAAGTATTCTAATACATTCATATGCCACAGTTTGTCCAGTCTTTCCCTAATTGGCTTTCAGAGCTTTGCCACCTCAAAACGAATTTGCTATACAACTTTTTTTTCTAACTGAAGATCCGTCCGCCCCTTTCCTTCGATTTATTTGTAGTCTGCAGGCTTTTCACTTTTACGTAATTAAAGTGTTCAAGTTCATTCTTTGGGATCATTTTTGTTGCTTCCTTTTGTGCAAAAGTCTTCCCCTGAAGTCCACTTTCCAACAATGAGAGGCCTGCTTCTTCTTCTCACTCTTCATTTTTTTCTGCCTGACACTTGACCTCATCATTCCAGGTAAACTACTTCCTCCAGAGAGACAATTAACCTCACCTCTTAATCTCTTAATCTCATGACCTTTTCTCAATGACAAGTACACTGTTTTCTCCCTAGGTTCTCCTGGCACTACTCTCTCCTCATTCTCCTCTGACCTGTCTGACTGCTCCTCAGTCTCCTTTTTCGGATCTACATCTAGCCCCATCCATGCCCACTGATCACCAGCGACCCACAGGATTCCATTCTGAGTCTACTTCCCCTTCTTTCTATATACTATTTTGCATGGTGGTCTCATCAGTGTCCATGCATTCAATGATGATCTCTGTAAAGATGATCCTCACTCCTACTGATCCAACCTCTCTCCTGACTCCCAGTTTGGAATCTCCAAATGTCTATTGGGCCTTTCCAACTGGATGCTCTATACACATCTTAAACTCATCTCGTAGAATCCCAAGAGGGAAATATAGGAGTGTCTCTATAAGGCCTTTGAATACTTACTTGAGAGAACAGGCCAAGACCATTCTCCAAGTACTTGGCTGATAATTGGCATGCATCCCTTGCTTTCTGTGTTAATCCCCCAAACCAGCTCGATTTCCCCTCTTTCCCTTAATGAAGCCTCCATTTCCCCCAAGAAGCTGGAATGTATCTGTGATAGGAACCTATAGGACAGCACAGAAATCATTAGTGTTTTCTGATCCGGGGACCACTGGGGGGCGGGGCACAACTGCTTCAGGAAATGACAATTCTGTTCTCCCCCATCCTAAAGAGGGAGAAGGAGGAAATCTCATGAGAAGTGAGAAGTGAGTAATATGCTCAGAGTAGGACATGACTTCTCCATGGTAACTGAGAAAAGAATGGGAGGAGTGAGTTCCCAAGTGCTATTGCTGCTGGCACTGCTGCCACAATCAGAAGCTGAACTATGTGGAAGTTGATACAGAGAAACGATGAACCCCCCACAGTGTCTGCCTAGAAGGATGATGGTGATGCTTCCTTCTCCCTTCTCTGTCCTTCCCCTTCCCAGGTAGAGTGGCTATCAGTTACAAAGCTTGTCTTGGGTTCTTGAAATTTTATCTGTTACATTTCTGTTTACCTAGTCTCTACAAGCCAATACTAAGATAAGAACTGTGGTTACCTCAAATATGGTCTGTTACATTGGGTCTGTTCTATGAGAGTGAATCTAAAGCACACTCTTTCTAAATCACTGCACAGGTGTCTTCAGCTGGTAACTGGAGAGGAACTAGAGAGATTTTGCTGATCAGGAGTATTATAACTCCCTGAAGTCAGGTGTAGCAGGTATAATTGGGGCCATTCTCCCAAAGGCAGGCAGGCTCTATCTGGGTACCTAAGGGGTTTTAGGATATGTCTTCTCTGCTGCTACATCTCCTGAGGTGCCTTCCCCTGCCCTCCCCCCACCAACCAGCAAGTTGAATTCCAGTGGCTAGCCCCTGAATTCTATTGATTTACTTAATGCCAATTCCTTTTCAAAAAGGGATATTTTCTTCCCAGATACAGGAAGAACACACACACAGACACACACAGACACACAGACACAGACACAGACACAGACACAGACACACACACACACACACACACACACCTTGGGGGAATCCTCTTCCTACTTCCCAAGACCTCAGCTCATTAGAAATTGGCAGATGGAGCCCAATCTAGTTTGCTTCTTGAGACAGCTCAGTGGAGGTCATGCTGTAAATAGAGAGCTGGGCCTGGAGTCAGGAAGACTTGAGTTCCAATCTGGCCTCACACTAGCTGTGTGACCCTGGGCCAGTCACTTAACTCTGTTTGTCTCATTTTCCTTATTTGTTAATTGAGTTGGAAAAGGAAATGTCAGTATTTTTGGCAGGAAAATCCCCAGTGGGGTCACAAAGGATTAGCCATGACTGAAAAGGCTGAGAAATGACAAAAAAATAGGAATTAAAATGATACCTCCCTCAAAGAGATGTGATGAGGCCCAAATGACATGCTTTTTAAAAAGGCACTGACTGTTAGCACAAAGCCTGGCAATTAGGAGGTGTATAATAAATGTTTGTCCTCCTCCCTTTCCCTTCAACCTTGTGAGGTCAAAAGCAGGAGAAGCAACATTCTGATTAAAAGGGAGAAAGAAGGAAGCTGGTTTATGCTTAAAGGTCCCAAAGAAAATAGATGAGTGTCCATAGCAATACATGTGCATCAAGTTAGTCAATAAGCATTTGTTAAACACCTGCTATGTGCCAAGCACTGTGCTCAGCAGCACAGGGCATAGGAAAAGAGGCTAAAGACAGTCCCTACCCTCAATGAGCCCACAATCTAATGGGGGAGACAAGCAGCAAACAGCTGTGTCCAAACAGGCCACAGGCAGGATAGATGGGAAATAATTGACAGAGAGAAGGCACTGGGATGAAGGGGAGTTCCAGCAAGCTTCCTGGAAGAACAGGCAAGATTTTAGATGGGACTTAAAGGAAGTTAGGGAGGTCAGCAGAGGAGGGAGAGCATTGCAGGCTCAGTCCCCAGTCAGAAAAGATGCCTAGGGCTGAGAGATGGAGGGTCTTGTTTGTGGAACAGCTGGGAGGTCACTGGATGGGAATAAGAGTGTGTTGGAATAAGGTGTAAGAAGACTGGAGGAGTGGGGAGGCTGAGCATTGGGGATGACGGTTACAGCCTTGTATTAGACCCTGGAGATCTCAGAGCAGGGGAATGAATACAGTAGGTTCTGACCTCTGGGAAGATCACTTTGACAGCTGAGTGAAAGATACCCTGGGGAGGTGAGAGAGCCAAAGCAGGCAGACAGACCCACTAGCAGGCCCTGGGAGGAGTGCAGGAGTGAGAGTAATATCATTTCATTTCTATTTAAAAATTTTTTAAATGATATTTTGAGTTCTGAGTTGTCTGCCTCCCTCCCTCCCTCCTTTCCAAGCCTCCATTAGCAAAGGCCGACATTTCACACACACCCACACACACACACACACACACACACACACATACACACACTCCACACCTGTACATTTCACCTGTCGAGGTGGACAGCATCTTCCTTCTCACATCCTTTGTACTTGATTTGAATGTTCATTTTACTCTGAATAGCTTGCTTATTCAGTTACACTTCAAGCAATATTGCTGGTACTGTATACCAAAGCACTCCTGGTTCTGCTCCTTTCACTCTGCAGTGTTTCATGCAAGTCTTTCCACACTATTCTAAAAATTACCCTGCTAGTCTCTTCCTACAGCACAGCAGCATTCCATCACAATCATACACATGTGGCTTGTTCAGCCATTCCCCAATTCATGAGCATCCCCTCGGGTTTCAGTTCTTTGCCACCACATAGATCACTGGTGTAGATATTTTTAAAAATATATAGGTCCTTTTCCTTATTCCCTGTGCACTTTGAGAAACAGACCTCAGAGTGGTATTGCTGTGTCAAAGGGTGTACATACTTTCGTAATTCTTTGGACATAATTCCAGATCATTCCCCGAAATGGTTGGATCATTTCACAGTTCCACCAACAGTGTATTAGTGTTCCAATTTGTTCACATCTGCTTCGACATTTGTCATTTCCCCTACTTCTATTTTAGCCGTCTTTGATAGGCGTGAGATGGTACCTCAGAGTGGTTTCAATTTTCATTCCTCTAATCGTATCTAAATTTCTCTAAATTTCATTTCTCTTGTCATAATGATTTAGAGCTTTTTTAAAGTGGTTATATGATGCTTTGATTTCTTCTTCAAAGACATAAATTCTGAACAACGCAACAACATGGAAGCATCTACCAAGTTAAGTCTCAAAGAAAAATGTAGATTGGAATCAAGCCCGACAAGAATTCTTGGAAGAGCTGATTTCTTGATTTCCTTCTTTTATCAAATAAGAGAGGTAGAGGGGAAGTTGAGAGGAGAAAGGAGAACAATGCAAGAATATTATGAAAAGAGAATTAACACCTTGGTAAAAGAGGCACAAAAAAATGATCAAAGCAAATAACTCCTTCAAAATAAGAATTGGCCAAGTGGTAAAAAGAAGTAGAAAAGTTCACTGAAGAAAGTAGTTCGTTACACATTAGAATTCTTAAAAGTGGGAGTTCAGAGTTCAGCTGGCCTGTAATGGGTCAAGTTTACAAGTCCAGCTCTTCTTACCTCAAAAAATTTAACTGACCTTGGGAATGTGTGTAAAAGCAAGGGAGCTGTCCAAAAGTCTGGGCTGCTGTCTTGCACCTGGACTCAAACAATGAGCACTTCCTAGTTTTGCCAGAGAAGAGGGAGTGGGGGTGGCGGGGAAGGGTCAAGGTCATTGCCAGCCCCCCATTCCCAGATTTCCAAACAATCCTTGCACCTCAGCTCTGTAACCAGTCGTGTTGCCCAGATACCATCTTCTCTGTTCTACCTTGTTCTGTTCTTTGTTCTCTTCTCTCCCGATCCTATGTAGGGGAAGCTGTGATTTTGCTTAAGGTCTTTGACATAAATGCAGGCAAGCCAGTGACTCTTTGGTTGCCAGGTAGCATGTCCCTGTTGAGAAACGTTATCTTGCTTGGATATTTGCCTCAGTTTACCCTTTTGTGAAAATCTCAAACGCAACAACCTAGACATCATATTTCAAGAAATTGAAAAGGAAAACTGCCTAGATATCTTAGAGACAGAGGGCAAAGTAGAAAGTCACCTCTTGAAAGAAATCCCAAAATGAAAACTCCCAGGAATAATATTGCCAAAAATCCAGAGCTCCAAGGTCAAGGAGAAAGTATTGAAAGCAGGCAGAAATAAATCGTTCAAATACCACAGACTCACATTCTGATATTCCAGAGAGCAAAGGTGCTAGGATTTCGATGGAGAATAACCTACCCAGCAAAACTGAGTTCATCCTTCTGGAGGAAAAATACCTGTTTAACGAAATAGTGGACTTTCAAGTATTCCAGACAAAAAGATTGCAGTTCATTAGAAACTCTGACATTCACACAGAAGAATCAAGAG
>JAQQSW010015712.1:0-11829 GCA_028646575.1 Pseudocheirus occidentalis | reverse complement strand
TTTTTTTTTTTTTTTTTTTTTGCTTTGGGGAGGGGGGGAGAGACAGGGCATTTGGAGTTAAGTGACTTGCCCAAGGTCACAGGGCTAGTAAGTGTTAAGTGTCTGAGATGGGATTTGAACTCAGGTCCTCCTGACTTCAGGGCCAGTGTTCTATTGACTGTGCCACCTAGCCACCCCATTGTTATACATTTCAAAACATTACAAGAACCTTAAGATTTCACCAGACTATGTGGGGTGATTGGGGGGGGGGAGAAGGGGAGACTCCATGATACAAAAAAGATTAAGAACTCCTGAACATGAAATCTTAAGATTGGGCTTTGTAAATAAATGATCCCTCAGGCATATTACCAGCACTCCTAAGTGGAAAAAGCAGTTCACTAAAAAGAGATTATTTTTTAAGTTATATTTTAGCAGTTTAATTAGTAATTGAAATTAACATTTATAAAGTACCCCCAATGTTCTGTATATTTATACATTCCTGGTTTCAAGTAATAGTGAAAGAATGTGGGGATGGGAGTAGGGGTATATGAAGAGTAGTATCATAGGGTGGAAGGGGTTTAAATAGAGCAAGTTATTAAATAGAGATTTAATTTAACTTTTTTTAAAGTTAACTTTAAAAAATTAAAATAGCCTACTTAATGTGCTGGGTGGGCACTGATAGTTAATCCAAAGAGCTTCTGTTCTGTTGGGGGGAGTAGACATAAAACATACACAGATAAGTAAATAAATATGAGATATATAAATAATTTATATAGGAGTTATGATGAGGTATGAACCTGGGAGAATTAGGAAAGGCCTTTTTCAGGAAATAACCCTTGAGCCTTAGACTTGGAGGGAGCTAGTAGTCTAAACTAAGGTTACAGTCAATCCACAAATATTTCTTGGGCACCTAAATTATATTAATTATGGATTGTAGAGAACAGAGAAGTGTAATAGAAAGATAGTCCAAGATAGGTTCCTCCTATATAAAATAGGGATGATATCTCAAGAATTAAGAATTCTTCCCAAAAGTTACATCCTCATTTCTGTCTGATACGATTTCATAAAACCTGAGAGGGAGAAAGTGCCTGAAATTATAATTATGGTGATAACACATCCTATTAATCATCTTTAATCTGCCTTTCTAGCTATGGATTTGTTTCGTTTTATAATGATGTGGATGTGCAGAAAATAGTAGAAGTAAGTAATCTTTTTTTTTATAATTTTATTTTGGCTTTTGGTGGTAATGGTATTTTGGTCCTTTGAAGTATTTACATATATTTGTAAGCAGAAAGAGTTTCTATCCATCCTTTATCTTTGAAATTTAAACCATTTACTAACTTTCTAGAATTCCTAAACATTTCTCCATAGTTGGTTCCCCAGTTTTAGAGAAAGGTTGGATCCAAGCTAGAAAGAATTGTTATTTGTACGTATTCTCTTTGGGAAAGGAAAAAACTGAATGAAATAAGAGCAACTGCCAGTAATGGTGGAGCTTAATTTAGCTGACCCTCCACATTTGTCTTCTCAGGAAACCTTGGTTCCTATTGAAGCAGAGTAGTCTATGCAGGTCTTCCACCAGCTCCCTACGGTAAATTCTGGTGGTCATTTTTAGGAAAGACTCTGGGAAAACAACTTTTTTCTTTTCCCCCAGTCACAGATAAATTTCCATGGTAAAAAGTTGAAACTGGGACCAGCAATCAGGAAACAAAATTTATGTGAGTACATATATAGGAATGTGTGGGAAGAGTTTTTCGGTTGTTACAACAACAGTTTTTTCAAATGTTGAAATTATTATTTTGCCTTTTTTACTTTTGAAGGTACCTATCACGTGCAGCCACGTCCTTTGGTTTTTAACCCTCCACCAGCACCACAGTTTCATAGTGTCTGGAGTAATCCAAACACAGAGACATACATGCAGCCCCCAGCTATGATGAACCCCATCACTCAGTATGTCCAGGTAAACTTATCTGAGCTCTCAGTTGTTCGATTTCTTCATATATTACTGTAATTCAAAATCATGGAACCAATCTGGGAACCTTAGGGGTCATTGCGTCTAACTTGCTGCCAACTTTAGGAATATTCTCTTTAATATCCCCGATAAAAATTTACCTAGCTTCTGCTGGAGCGTTTCGAATGATGAGGGGCTCCCTACCCCACAAGGATCCCATTCCATTTCTGGAGACCTCTAATTGTTACAGAGTCCTTCCCCATCCTGTGCTAAAAATCTGCCTCCCTGTAGTAACTACCCACTGGATTTCTGGGGTCAGTGCTTTCTTTGACCATTTTCACATAACAGCACATTAAATGTTTTAAAACCGCTATTGTGTCTCCATGTGATCTCTTCAAGAGATTCTACATTTCCAGGTCCTTTATTCATTGCTTTCCTTTGGCCATGAACTTGTTTGTCAATGTCACCATTAAACATGGAGCTCTCAGAAGTCAGCTCTACTTTATAGAGTCTGACTATTCAGATCACAGTGATATTATTGTTTCCCTTTATCAGAAATGGGTCCTTATAGTAATAAAACCTTAGACTTGTTTTGTTTTTAGCAATCACATTACACCTCTGATTCATACGGAGTTTTACAGTTAGTAAAATGACTCAAATCCTTTTTTAGCTTTAATAGCTGCCAAACCAGAAATCTGCAGTAGTCCGTACTCATATAGTCAAAATTTAATAGAGTTAAATGTAAAGTCCTACGTTTAATATTTTAAGTCATCTTAGTTTTTACTAGTAACTTGTTGAAGTATTACTGAATTTTTATTTCTTTAATCTACTATGTTAGCAGTTCTTCCTCCAAGCTTGTAAAACTTGTTCATAAAACTTATGTCTTTTATATCTTCAATCAAATTGTTGATTAAAAATGTTAAAAGGCCTAAGACTCTTGAGTACAACGTTTCCTTCAGTGGTGAATCTACTTGGCTATACTCTCATCTAATCCACATTTCACTGCCTTAGGAAAAAGTTACGACATGGGTACATAAGGTGGTATTTCTCTGATCTGTTCTAATGAATACTAGTAAAGAAATGAGGTTGGGGGAAGCTAGGTGGTGCAGTGAATAGAGTAACCAGCCCTGGAATCAGTAGTTCAAATATGGCCTCAGACACTTAACACTTACTTGTGTGACCTTGGGCAAGTCATTTAACCCCAATTGCCCAGCCTTCCCCCCTGCAAAAAAAAAAAATGAGGTTAGTTTGATCTGATTGGTTTTGAGTAGATCTGTATTTCTTTCTAAATGTTCACAGGCATCAATTTAATAATTCATTCAAGAATTTAATTAGGAATTAAATTTAGGTATAGGTGGGTGTTTTGTATTTTAAAAATTGGAATAAAATTTTTGTTGTCTTTTGGGGCTTTTACTTTTTTAGTGTTTTTCCAAAGAACACTACTAGTGATCACTTCTGTGAGTTATTTCTGTACTCTGAATTATTTCGCCTGGGCCCCAAAATTTGAAGACATTTAAAAGTAACTAGAGCCCTTTTCCTATCCTGACCTTCAGTTGCCCTCTCTCCAATGTGTGCCCAAAGTTTGTCAGCATAAAGACCATTCTGCTTGCTGAAGATGATGGAAGCAGAACTGGAATTGAGCAGCACTTCTGTTCTCTGTCAATATCACACCATCTTATTCAAGCAGGCCTGTTCTGTTCTTGTTGCTTTCCTCACTTTGACTATAGCATAAAAGTCCATTCTACTGTCTGTGGCATTTGGGGGGAGGAGTGACTGCTCATGCTTGACTGATTTGTGCGTGCCACTTGTCATAATCAAGAAAAACTCATTAAGACCCTATTACGTAGAAGAATATCCACCAAATACAGTTTTGATGCCTCATTAGGATTCTGGGTTCTTGAAGGCAATGTCTGTGAAAAATGAGCTCTGGCAGTGACAAAGCCATGACCACTTTAGCCAAGGAACAGTATTGCCTTCTACAGCGAGGATGACAGTGGGTGTAAAGGGTCTGTTGGATGCTAAGAACCATACAGCTTTTAGGTTATCTATACACATTCTTAGTTGTTTATCTTCTAAATGAATGGTGCCTTTTCAGTGGCAGAGTGCCTGCTCAGTAGAATAATTGAATTATAATCAAATGTGACATTCTCCATATTAACGATGCCCTAAGACAAAATGAAGTTGCCCTTAATGTAAGGAGTGCTAGGATTTTTCTTGGAAAGACAAATAAAGGAATTGGCAGAGTTGGCTTTGTATCATGGGTCCAAAGAGTAAGAAGAAAACAACATTCCAAGAAAAGTTTGATCTTGCATTGCTCTGCTCAAGATAAGCATTTGCAAAAAGACACCATCATACAAGTAATTTCAGATTATATGCCAACTGTTGCAGGGATTGAAAAGGTACAGATTCTACAGTCACCTTGGTAAGGCCCTTCTAATTAAATCAGCACACTTTAAAAGCTCAAAGATGGCAAAAAATAAATATGTTGGCAGACATAATTTTCTTCAGGGAAGAAAGGAAAGGATTTTAGACTCTTCCCCACAGTCAATCCTGAGTACTATGAGAATAAAAATGACTCATTGGACAGATTGGAGATGGCTAGTTACCAAAGTGGCAGGCATTTCCTAATATAAAGGTATATTGTTAGACCGTATCAACATCCATGTCAAAGGAAGAATGAAAATGAAGAGAGAATTTTTACATCCAAATGACAGTTTGATCCTGTTGTGTTGAAAGAAGCTACCTGTGCTAGGAAATGGGAAATGGATGAAGGGACAGGCACCAACAGACTATTAACATATTCTAAGAATGCTTAATCACAGTCGAACAATGACTTCCAACAGCAAACACTGGATACCTCTGCTTTAGCGAGCAGAGAGATGAAAGGAGTATGCTTTCAGAGTAAAAGCTAGTTTGTTACATGGAAGAGGATGGTGGAAGATTATACGTAATGCTGAGTCTAACACAAGTGACAGCAGAGGCAAAAACAAGTTTGTGGGAAGCTTGTGGTGAAACAAGCAAAATAGAGCAGATAAAGGTGAACTGGGGAGAGGGCAAGAAACAGATAAAAATGGAAAAGAAGGATGCATAATGATTTCTATAACAAACACCTTTGTCAGTTTGTTGTAATCGCCACATTTAGACTAACCTCATGTGTGGTCATATGTTGCATTAAGAAATAGAAATAACATGAAAGAAAACGGATTGGAATAGAGATGGAGAATAGACAAAGAATGCAGAGAAGACACTGCAGTTAGAAGTGTCAAAGAGAGTAACTACCAAATGCATACTCCATCTTGCTGCAAAGCTTTTATGAGAAACATTTATGCCCTTTGAGCATCTTTGATGAAAGTTTGAGAAAGGAACAAGGTTTTCATAAATGACAGTATGTAGCAAACTTTAATTTTTAGTCAGATTTGAGTGAGAAGTATAGAGAATAGAAGATCTCACCCTGAATGTTTATTGACTAGGGAAATATTTGATTTGGGAGACCAAGAGGGCATCTTAACACATATACCAAAATAATATGAAATTGCTTAAAGCCTATAATAAGAGTGATGATTTTGTTTAACCTGCTTATTAACATAGTGCAGTATAAAACAGGGAGATAGATTTGCCTATAGTACTTAAGTCAGTAGGAGAATGTTCTATGTAGAGTCCGAATAGAAGATAGATTCCCTAGAGATGATGTTGTGGATGTTCCTTCTTGTGTTTTGTGTTGTCCATTTCAGGCTTTGGAAGGTTACTTGCATGAGATCTATAGAAACTCAGGTTTGGTCTAATTAGTCTCACACACACAAACAAATGGATGAAGAATTCCTATTTTCTGTACTATGAGATGCACGTGAATGGACAACCCATGACATTGATACATTAGGACCTATGTCTTGGATAGATAATGGATGGATTCGTGAAATAAGCCAAGAACTGAGCAGAATAAACTGGCTGGTCCTTGAGAAATTGTATTGCACAGCACTTCTCATGACACCTTTCCCTAAAACAAAGGCTTGTCTTTTGTAAAAGGGTCCTTCTTAATGGTTCATCAGGCAGCAATTCATGCAGTCTTCAAAGATCGTCCAAGGACAATGGAGACTTGACATCAGGTTGGAAAAGTTACAAGAATTGGGTGAGAAAAGGGCAGTGTAAAAGGGTATCAGAGAAATGTAGAGTGGGCATGCTAGTGAATTGAAGACTCCTAGTTTTGCTGCCCACTATTTAGAAAGGACTAAGGGGTGTCATCAGACATCTGGGATTCTGCTTCTCCTTTTGGAAGTCATTCACTTGATTCACAAGCTCATTGCCTTTTTTCCTTTGAAAAATGGCTGGCATTCGATGATGAAAACATTTTTCCTCTGTTTTAAATCATGTTTACCAAGTTGTAACTTTTGCATATTTTGTATATATTAAACTTAGGTCAGCATATCTAGATTTCTCAAATGTATCAGTTTGTTTAATTTAGAAATGTGCATCTTTGAAAACAATGTAAATTGTACCTTGTCATAGAAAAGCTGATTCTATTTCACTTTTAGGCATATCCTCCTTACCCCAACTCGCCAGTCCAGCTCATCACTGGATATCAGCTGCCCATATATAACTATCAGGTAACTTTTTTTTTTTTTTTTTTTTTTTTTACAACTACAGCTATATTCTTTTGATGTTGGGCTGTTTCACTTGATGCTACTTTTTTCCCCCGAATAGCTTGCCCTTTTAGTGAGGGAAGTGTGTCAGAGACCAGAATGAAATATGGTGCCTTTGTAGTTGAAATTTGAGGAATGTTCTTTTTTGTGTTTGGAAGTTTGACTACCTTCACCAGATTGCTGTGTGCTTTAGAAAATATGTTGAGTTCCCTTCTGTTGTGTAAGAAGAGTTCTCTGCTTTGACAAATTCTTCCCACTTATATTTTAATATAGCATAGCATATTTAGCACCTGTATTTTTTTCCCCCAAGGAGGGGTTGAAATAAAATTTATTACCTAATTCCTTTGTAGCATTGAAGTTCATTCAATTTGGTAAGCTATCCCTGATTTGAGATTAATTTCTGCGAATATTTGTCAGATATTGACCCTCCTCTAAAGGGAGAAATTCAGAAAACTATGTCATGCTGTCTGCTTACAACCTGACTCCAAAAAAGTAGAGAAAAATTAGTGTGAATTTAACAGAAACAAAATTGTATGAACTTTCTTTTATTCTCCTTTAACATGAATAAACATAATAAATAACTATATTTAAGTTGTTAGATACTTTAAGAAATATTTTCAAAATTGGTGTTTGCTTTGCTTTAAGGTACCTCCACAGTGGCCTGCTGGGGAACAAAGGAGTTATGTTATACCTCCGGTAAGGGGAATTGACAAAATATAAACTTCCTAATCTTCCTTGGTGTTTTATAGAACTTGGTTTAGTTATATTTTTTGACTGTTTCATTAATTTCATTTCTAACCAGATTTGTAAAGCCATTTTATAATAGGAGTTAAGTTACCAATTTCTTTTGTGTTCCTAAATAGCATCTAGTGTCTTTCACAGTCGTTGTTTTGAATTACTTGATTAGTTTACAGTCTAAATAGAGGGTTCAAAATTAAGATTTTTTTGGTTCCTGCTTTTTTTTGCCACAAGGAAAAGACAAATGATGGGAAAATTTGAATTGAAAAGTACAAGAAAAATTTGTAGCATCGTGGTAGATTTTGCATCTAGAGGAATTACAATTTAGAAGGGTCAGATACGTCTGCTATGTTATCTCTGGAGTACAGCTAAAACATGGAGTTTAGTGGATAGAGCTGGCTTTGGAGGCAGGAAGGACCTGGATTCAAGTATTGCCTCTGACCTTTGGTGACTGCATTGACCATAAACCAATGACCACTCAATGCCTCAGACTATTCTAAGAATGCAGATTATAGGAAAGGTGCTTGTGTATGTTATCTCTTTAGCAACAAAATCACTGGCCCACATGCACATACATCCGTATTATTTAGGTTATGTGTATAATAAATGGTCCTAGTTACTTATTTGATTAGATAGAAATTTAGGTGAATTTTTCAAATACCATGTTTTTTAGGCTAGCTTTCTTAGCTGGAAGATTTTTTATCTAGGATGATTTTACTTTACTTAAAATAAATTTTGTGAAAAAAGAGTAAGATGGATTGATGACGTCAGCCTTCTAAATTGTAGCATCAGCACATACTTTGTAAGAGAAGGTATTAGAACTCTGTTTTTATCACCTTTGACACTATTTTATGTTTTAAATGTAGGCTTATACAGCTGTGAATTATCACTGCAGTGAAGTGGACCCAGGAGCTGAAGTCCTGCAGACAGAGTGCTCTGTCCACGAGGTCACACAGTCTTCTGGGAATGGCCAACAAAAGGCAAGGGGGTGATTTCAGCCTGAAATAGTCATCTCTTTTTATATTCTGATAGTCACCAAAACCCAATGATAATCCTTGTGAAATTAGGAACTTTACCCGAATTGCTGGCCGGAGAGATAAATTCTAATTGCGTAAGTTAGCATATGAGAGTTCGAAACTCCCAAGTTTTCAATATGAACATGTAAGCCACTACTTCTTGAATCCTTTTTTATCATTAAGTGTCATCCTTTTATCTGTAGTGATCATCATAGTGTTGAGAGGCAGTGCTCATTAATAGACAGCTGACCTTAGAGTCAGAGAGACCTGGGCACAGATTTTGCCTTTAGCACTGAACTGGATTTGTAACCGCAGGCAAATCACTTATCCTCTCAGGTCCCCCAGGTAGGTCTCTTAGGATGACAAATTACACACAATCGTCTCCAGACTAGGAAATTCTTAAACCAGTTAAATTATTTGTCTAGAGCGCTACCTCTCTTTCTCCTCCTCTCCCCTCTCCCACAGTCAGTCTTAATGAATTAACAAACATTTATTAAGCACATAATCATTTGTCAGAAGAAAATAAGTTGGTGGCTTCAAAAATTTTGTTTCAAGGTCATGTTTAAGTTCGGGTTTTCTCTGGCCAGTATTTAATATTTATCCAGCCAGTATGTTGAACTGATTTAATTTTGTGATTATACTTAACAAAAAACAAAACAAACCCTTTAAGCTATTTTGCTTATGGAATTCTTAAGTTTTAATGTTTTTGGAACTCTTGAGACTAAAAGTATTGAGCTCTGTAATGTGGTATTTTTCTGGAAAAATCAGGGGTGGTCTTTATTGCTATTATTAAGAACATTAAAGAAAAAGTCATGGTCAAAAGCTCTTAACAATAGAACTTAGTGACATTTGTTTTAGTACTCATGACTGTCAGAAGTCTTAGAATGGAAGGAACAGTGATTTCGATTAAACTTTAGGAAGGTCTTTTTTAGTATTTACTAAAAGAGGTGTGTGTTTCAGAAATCTGTGGACCGAAGCATACAGACAGTGGTGTCCTGTTTGTTTAATCCAGAGACAAGACTGAGAAACGCTCTTGTCACACAAGATGACTACTTCAAGGTACACATTGAGAAATTTGGAAAAAAAATTATCATCTAGTTTAAAGATTTAAAAGATTCCTTTTATATTATTCATATTCTGACTACTGGGGCCACTTGATCAAACCGGAGGCACTCACTTGTAAAGAAAGAAATCATAGTGAGAGTTAGGACCAGCAGCGTACCATTTAAAACTTTGCTATCTAGTTTGTCCTTAGGAAAGAAGCCTGCAGTGATAGATTATATTCCAAAGCCTTCTTGGAAGAAGTGAATCAAAAGAGATTGGTAGGTCTAGATGTAGTAGACAGTATAGAATGTGGTGGGTATAAATGGATTAGTCAGGGGGAAATCTGAGTAGTTCTTTTGAAGTAAGGTGAAATAAGTTGATAAGAGGAAAAAATATTAGCTGATTTCAAAGTCATCAAAACATGAAAGTTTGAATTTGAGGTCCAGGCTTGACTTACAGTCTTGTCTCCTAACTCACTCGATGAGACTGGACAAATCACTTAGCCCTTCTGTGGAACTTCCCAGATCTCTTCTTCTGAGGGAATTTATGAATGTGATAGCTGGATGATAAGACTTCCTGATGAAACTCATGGTGCAGACATTGTAGAGTAATGGGCTTTGGGCCTTTTGGGGGGGGGGTGCCATAACTCAGTGGAAGGAGAAGGTCTTTTTTCTTCCACTACATGCATGGACAAGGGACCGTGTGTGATGGTTGACTTCTCCCTAACATGCCCTCAGAGCTTGCATCCCTCTTGACTTCTCCATATCTTTCTCCCTCCTGGGAGATGTTCCCATTACAGTGATGAGCTCCCTCAATCCCAAAAAGGTCTTGTAATACTAAAGAGGCCATGGGTCATGAAAACAGCCAACCCTAGCAAGATGAGACTTAGCTAATCTTCCTTGGGAGTGAAAATATTAATTAATACGGGCTAGGGTTGACATTATGTAGAGGCCCTGCTCTGGACAATTTTGGCCGATGATTTCATCTCTGCTTCAGTTTTATCATGTGTGAAAATGGCACTGTGTCACAAGACGGGGAAGGAAATGCCATGAAATTGTGGGCTGTTCTGTTATTTCCCAGTAACAGCATATGTAACCATAGCCTTGTCAGAAGGTGTACAAGATGGCTCACTGTCTTGTGGACTGCCAAGGGGGAGGGAGGCATGAATAAGTAGTTC
This sequence comes from Pseudocheirus occidentalis, assembly GCA_028646575.1. Classification (NCBI taxonomy): domain Eukaryota; kingdom Metazoa; phylum Chordata; class Mammalia; order Diprotodontia; family Pseudocheiridae; genus Pseudocheirus; species Pseudocheirus occidentalis. The sequence continues at coordinate 1,290 of JAQQSW010015712.1, read as the reverse complement.
TCTGCCTCTTTAAAGATTAAAATGGGAGGGAAAAGCTTTTCAAGTACATTTTCCTTTAGGGTTCATGAGCACGTACAGTCCTTCCTGATGCTGACTGAAGCTTTTACATCAGCATAATGGAAGTTCATCCTGAGGAAACAGATTTTTAGGAGAGAACCTTACTGACATAATATAACCTGGGTTGGCGGTTTGTTTTTTGTTGGCTTCGTGCGCATCATTCACATTTATTTATAGAGTATTTTAAGGTTTACAAAGTTGGCACAGTCCTTGAAGAAAAAGAGACGTAGTTGAGTCAGCTTTGTTAAATGGCGAAAATACTGTACTCACTGCTGGTCTCTGCCTCTCCCCTTCCTTAGGACCCTGTATCCTGTCATCAGTAGAAATTAGGGCAAATGTAAGGAGTCCATGAGGTAGGATACATCTGTAGTGTGCTAGCTTCTTTCTACCTGTGGAAGGAACGCATTGTAAAAATTATTTCCATATATTCTCACTTTCCCCTTCACTCCTATAAAAGTTCTCTGGATCTCCATCCTAGGGAAGGGGAAAAAAAATAAAACTTTTTAGACTTTTATTTATTTAATATAATGGGATTTTAAGAAAGGAGTGTGAAGGAAGATTTCTGCCGGATGTTCTTTACTTGTTATTTCTTAACTACTTAAAAATAGTTGGAAGTTCTGACCAGCAGAAATAGATAATCATGTTAATATCAGTAACAATTTTGACTGTTCATCAATTGATTGTATAAAATTATATTTAGTGATTTCAGTGTCCTCTCTAAGCTTTGATGTGTAATTTTTTGCTTTTAAGTGAATGGATAAATCAGATTGACCAGATTCTTAGATCTGAAAGGTGTTCAGGACTTGTATTTCACAATACTCTTAATTCTTCTAAGAGGTTCTGTTGTTGAAAGAAAACTGAACATTTATATAGTGTCTCATGACCTAAATTATGTTAAAATGTTAGGTTTTATAAATAGTATTTTACGTTAAAATTATTCAAATGCAGTATTTTATAATTTTGTTCTTTTTTTTTAGGTTATATCAATAATAGGAATTTTTCACTGAAGTAAATGGAATGTGTATATTTCTTCCAGGACAAAAGAGTACATCACTTTAGAAGAAGTAGGGCTGTGCTTAAATCCGTTTGAATCCTCTCTGCTGAAGCTTCCAGTGTTGTGGACAATAGTTACTGTTTTTGAGTATTACGAAGATACAGAGAGTTCCTGTTTTCCACTATTATGGAAAGTTAATTCTGAATTTTTTTGACAACTTATTGCAAGACTTTCTGTGC
>JAQQSW010015711.1:0-11829 GCA_028646575.1 Pseudocheirus occidentalis | reverse complement strand
GCCCTACCAGAAAATAAGAGAGCAGAGCAGGGGAGGGGCTTTACAGTGGGATTGCTGTTTTAGGGTTGGGGCAGGGGCAAGATGGGGAGAAAATGTATAATTCAAAAATGTAATGAAAATGAATAATGTAAACAAGAAAACAAAAACATAAATTTAAAAAACTGGGAAAAAAGAAATTTGGTACAATCCTTTCATTTTGTATTTTTGGCAAATACTTTATGTAACACTGGACTATTAAAAAGTTTTTAATGTTTAAGAGAAGACACTTGTAAATCTATCTGGTATTGTGGTGGGTTGTTTTTTGTTTTTGTTTTTGCTTTGGGCTTTTATCTTGCTCAATTCCCCCCTGATATTAGGCGATTTAAGTCTTCTATATCTTATTTTGTCAATATGGATATTTTATATTTTTGTAGACATTCATCCATCTTGTTTAAATTATATAATCTGTTGGCATGTAATGAATCAAAGTTGTTTCTCATAATTTTCATGGTTATTACTGTTAATCATGTATTTCCTTCAATCATATTCTTTTATCCCTTATCTGCTTTCACTCTCTACAAAGAAGTAGCTGGCAAAAGAGGAATGTGACCAATCAATCAGTAAGCATTTATGAAACACTTACTTATGTGCCAGACTCTCTGCTAGGCATTAGGAACACAGGTCCAAAGAATGAAACAATCCCTAATCCCAAAATACTTTCATTTAATGAAGAAGATGACAAGCACATGTCCTGCATAAATATAAATTAAACACTGTAAACACAATTATCCAAAGTAGTGAAATGCAGAGTAATTTGAGAAGGAGAGCAATAGTATGTGGGGAAGATCACTAAAAGCTGCAGGCAAGATAGAGCTTGAGCTTAAAGAAAAAGGTAGACTCTATGAGGTAAAGAAACAGTACATTCCAGACATGGGAGGTATCAGGTAAAAAGTTATGTAGACAGGCAATGAAGTGTCCTGTGTAAGGAGCAGAAGAAGGCTAATTTGGGTGATCTGGAGAGGATTAGAGGGGGAATGAATTGTCAGTGAATCAGGAAAGATTAGTCAGGGCCTACACTGGTAATCTAGGATTGAAACTATCTGTTCCCCCTTAACTGTAACTCTTCACTTCCCCTAATCAAAGTGGATTACTGTTTCTTAACTCCTCCCTCCTAACAATTTACCCTTTGAAGCTGAAGTTTGTTTTCCTTGTGAACATTTCTTCCCCAATGCTACCTTGCCTCATACACTCAGCTCTTTCTTCTCTCTGTTCCCAGCTATCTCCCAGATGATTTTAATATACTTCTATTGTGTGAGTATATACTGTGTAGGCACAATCCTTTCTTCTCGATCAGATATAAGTAAGGCTTATGGGATACCTGCTTCCCCTACCTTTTCTCCTATATTCATATACTCTTTTCACATTCTGCAGTTTTGAATACTGAATTTACCTTTCTTCCTCATTTCTCCCTCATTTCTCCCTTAGTCTATTCCTTTCCCCCTCTTTTCTTTCCTTTTGAAATCACCAGTGTTGGGGGTCTTGTTGGTAATGGGTTGAACTGGTCCTCAGCCAACAGGAGGCCCATGATCATCTGGGGGCAGAATGCGAAGGCTGCACCTGTTTTCGATAAACAGGATTATCTCTCCGCCTTCGGGGTGATGCACGATTGGCTCACTGTGGCAAGGGCATGGCCAGGGGAGGGGCCCTAAAGGGCCCTGGAGAAAGGACTTAAATACAGGCTACCAGGAGGCAGAGGGAAGTTCCAGCCACGCCAAGCTTAAAGAAGAAGAGAGAGTTCCAGCCACTCCAAGCTTAGAGAAAGTAGCTAGAAGCAAGTCCTGTGCCCATAGTTTTTCTGTGCAGCTGTTTCTCCTGGAGTAAGTGGAAGCCGGGAGCCGGGGATGCCCAAAGCCTGTTGAGGAAGGGTATAGGTGAAACCTATACAGCTTGACCCCCCAAAACCGTAGCACACCAGATCATGACAAACCCACTCCTACCTAGTTCCTTTGGTCATCTTATTTAATTCCTTCTGTTAATTCAGAAGCCTTTAGGATTCTGAAAGGACACCTATCTCTTCTATTAGAATGTAAGAATGGCATCATTTAACTTCCTGTAAACACTCAAGTGCATTAACCTTTCTAGCTTTTTGTTGATTCCTGTGTTTATCTTTCAAAGTTTTCTCCCAGGTCTTTTTTTTTTAATTAACAATACTTGAAAGTCCTTTATTCCATTAAATATCCATTTCTCCTCTGCAGGTTTACATTTGACTTTTGCAGAATTAGTTATTTTTTGTTTTAAGGGTGTTGTAAGCATGTCTTTTTCTGTATTATCATTTATTATTTTCTCTGCTTTGTAACTGCTGCTAGTTCTTAGGTGATCCAGACTATGTGACCTTGGTATTTGATCTCTTTCTTTGTGTCTATTTGCAGTATTTTTTCTTTGAAGTTAGAGTGATAGATTTTGATTGTGACATTTCCAGGATTTTATAGTTTCCTTCAGGGCATGGCTAGTAGATTCTCCACATTTTCATTTTGCCCTTTGGTTTTACTAAATCTAGACAGTTTTTATTAGAATTTCTTAAAATATGATGTTCAGTTATGCATACTTCTCATGAAAGTCTTTTTTCCTTTCTTAAATGAGGATAGGTAGGTGGAAAAGAATAAATGCTTGTTAATTTTTTAAAAATATCAATTAGAAGAAAAGATAGTCCAAGCTTGAGATTTCATGCACTTTATAATTATCTTGTTTTAATTTTTTTCTATTTTAAACTCGACAAATTCCAACATACATGTATACTTTCACATACAAAGAACATAGAAAGAGTACTATATATGAAACTGGAAATCCCTTCGTGAACAGCTTTTTGTTTTGAAGTACATACTCAATTCATCCTGTTAGTTCCAAAGTTAACTCATTTGTCCTGCTACCTGCTCTCTGAACCTTCTTTTTTTGATCTCTTCTTTGTATTTTCTTCAAATATGTCATCTATCTTCTCTTCCTTTCTGTTTCCCCCATCACAATAACTAACCTCTCTTTATCTCTACTTAAATGCTTCACCTGTAACAAATAAATAATGAAGGAGCTGTCTCCTCACTCCCTCCTCTGCTCCAGCCTCACCTATTGCCTATGGCAGATGCTTAGAGTTGGCCTTCCTGGTTCTAGTCAACCATGCAGAACCTTTTGGTTCTTGCTTCATGCTATATATGACTCTTCTGTGAGGGGCTTGCTCTGTTAGATGAGGAAGCACTCCCAGTACACTTTGGATGACTCAATGGATGAACCAAAGAGAGTAGCCGTTACCTCTTTCTTGGCTGTGGTTACTCCATGTGGCAGATAGTTCAATGTGTCTCTAGACTTCCCAGAAGTCTTGGGGGAATGGGTGGCACTTTGCTACTACTCCACTGTTGACCCATATGGAGTGTAGACTTACACAGGTGTGCTTATGCTTCTGCCCTCCTTTTCTGCTTTATGTTTTCTTCCTTGAGGATGTGAGAGAGTACAATTCTCAGGATGAACGTGTCCAAATTTAGAGCCAATCTCATGAGTTTGAAAGGTCCTAGTGTTAATGAGAGAGGCATTTGAGTGTAGCACATTCCAGTAGAAATAACCAAGTGGAAAGTTCAGACAAGGTTAGAGTTCAGAGCAGAGTTATAATACAGAACTCCAAGGCAAAATGTAAACTGTCCAATTAAAATCCCACAATCTACTTTATGTTCTGATGAAGTTTAAATATCATCTTCCTAAGAAATTTTAACAGAAATTATAAATTGTTCATGAATTCTGTTCTATTTTTATGTACTTACAAATGCCCTGTGTTTACATTCCTTTTATATGTAGGAATATATTCCCTGTCTCATTCTTGCCTCATATTGTTTATTGAGTACTTTTAACACTCCCACTCCCATTTTGGAGAGGGCCTAGGGTAACTCATCCCTAAGTACAATTGTTGATAAGAGTGTGGTGAGGGAAGAGAGGATTTGAATGAGCTAAATAGTGAAAACAAGAGACCCTGATCTCACTCATTGGAGCTAGGATCCCTGGGAGCGAACCAGGCCTATTCACATGACTGGGTATAGAGGAACAGAGCAGAGTGACAGCAGTACTCACCATTACACTTCCCTGCCACCCCTCCCCCTGCCATTTATTCTGTCTCTTAAGGGTAAATTAGATGATCAGACAAAACAAACACACACCGGCCAAGTCCAAACATGTATTTGCTTCTGAGTCTTTTAATTAATTTTATTGTACATCCTGAAATCAGGGCCTCTTGAAGTCAGTTTGAACTGTGTGCAAAGTGTTATGAAAATTATTTTTTCTGAGCCCAAAATAGTAAGCACTACAATCAGCTTTCAGAATATTTCCTCTAAGAGTAAAGATTCAATGCATGTCAAATCCATTTAAGGAAATAGATAATGACCATGGTTGATTAAATACCTCTGCTTCTGGAAAGCTATGGAAACTGTAGAAGCTCTCCTTCAGTTTATAGTTTTAGCAAAAGGGAAAGGAATAGGAGGTTTCTGGCACTTAAATAATTTTAGTTTTCAGAGTTCTGAGATAAGCATTTACATGCAGTGGAATTCTTCATTGAAAGAGACTTAAACTGAAGTTTTGGTCAATTAGGGGTAGGGATTAGATTCCCAGTTCTACTTGGCACCTTCTCTGCAGATTATCATCTCAGAAAGTTGCCAGAGGTATTGAGAGTGTAAGTGACTTGCCCAGTTACACACAACCAATATGTGTCAAAGACAGTCCCTGAAACCAGGTCTTTCTGACTCCCTGGTCACATTTACTCTTTCTCACATAGGGATATTTTTCATTTTTAAAACCACAGCTCATCTCAATATTCTTAAATATTTGTTGAACATTATGTACTAAGTGTTGAAAAAAAGTTATTTTTCAGAATGTTTTTTTAAAAATTACTTTTTGGTAGTTAATGTTTAATCTAGGATTAGGGCATAAGGAGGTGTGTTATACATTGCAATTCTGTTTCTAAAGATACTTTGTCTAAAGAAAATACAGTGAATGTTTTTTTTATGTTTTAAATAAAAGAATCAGTGTACCTTGGGTCTCAAGGTCACATGTGGCCTTCTAGGTTTGTGGGTGTGACCTTTTGACTGAGTCCGAGTTTTACAGAACAAAATAATTTCATTAAAGGGATTTGGTCTGTGAAGTTTGGACTCAGTTAAATGGGTGCACTTGAGGACCTAGACTCCCACATATGGCCTCAAGGTCTCAGGTTTCCCTCCCCTGGTCTAGGGGTTGGGGGAGGTGATAGAATGTGTATTCATTCTGTTAACAATGATCTGAACAAATTATGCATTTTCTAGTCCAAAGGCTAGACATAACAAAAGAAATTGTGTAAACCTAGTTTGCCAATTACCCCAACACCAGCTTGGGGCAAGTCACTCAATCTCTCTGGACCTCAGTTTCTTCATCTGTAAAATGAGGGTGCTGGATTAGATTGGCCCTAGAATCCCTTCAAACTCTCTCAATTCTATGCTTCTTTAACCCAACCAAGTTAAGAAAATAAACGCACTTTATCTGTAGGTGATACAACTATCTTATCTGAAAAAACTACTAGACCTTAAGATGAGAAATGTAAGAATAAAAGGGACAACAATGATTCTGGCCTGGAAGACAATGAAACAATTTAGCATTGGAAAACAAAAGAAAAAAATTTGCTTCTGTAGGAAAGGAAGAGGTTAGTCAATCAAACTGATAAGGAAGATCAATCCTGACCGTCTTTCTAGAGGACTGGGAGTAGTAGAAAGCAAACAAACAAAACTCTCATTCCCGTTTCCAAGGGCAGTGCGATTGTGGAGAGGAGACCAGTGACTCAGGGCTCTGTTAGGAACACCATGTTTCTTGTTTTAGAGTGTGAGAAAGGCTCTAGGCCCTTTCGGAGTCTGAGATCGCCCCTCCACGCAAGAGTTTTATATGTATTTGGGCACACAATGGCGTTTCTAACGAATTACATTTTTTGTCCAAACCAACCAACCCTTAAACGGTCGCTTACATTTTTGGGGAGCCCCGTCTTTGCCGGCTTGCCTCCCTCTCTCCCCAGTCCATTTAAAGGTACTCCGGCCCGCAACCCTTAAAGTAGCAGAAGGTCGGAACCTTCTGGGCGTGCTTCTCGCCCAGGACTGAAGCTCCGAAGGAAGAAAGCGGGGAGAAGGACGACTGCGGCTCTTTAGCTGGAGTGTTTGGGGTTGCCCGCTGCTGCAGAGGCGGCCCCTTCTTGGGCGCGGCTCGGGGCTCCTGGCCAAATGCTTGTCTGTGCCACCCCCTTCTGCTCCCCTCGCAGGGCTCCGATTGGCTGGTGGCGAGCCCTGGGTTGGGTTCTCTCGCTACTAGGGCGGGAGCCTTACAAATACCAAGCGGAGTGCCGCACCCCTTGGCTGGCGGACTGGAAACTTAACTGCTGTGCTGCTGTCATCTTTAGCACCCGGTGCCCCTCCCTGTTCCACCCTTGTCCCCCAGCTCTCTCCAGGAGAAAGATCACCCCTCTCTTTCCTTCCTCTAGTACAGGTTCCCTGATCCCAGGGTAGACCAAAGAAGCCTGCAGACCCACAGGCAGCTGTACAAACTTCTGAGGACTTGAGTGAACTTTCAGGAGCAGGATGATCATGGGGCGCTGGCCGGGAATACCCCTTCTGCTCGTTCTTCTCGTCTGCTCTCAGGCTCTAGCCCAAGGTGAGGCCCTGCTTTTGCCAGAGTTGGGGTGTATGGGAGTCACAGTGTGGCCCTTTAGGATGGGGCACGGAAGGATTCAAATACACGGAGGTGGGCAGTCAGTCCCCTTTACCTTGGAGAGTTCTCTCAAAGCAGCCCTCCTAGGAGGGGGTTCTTGGGCAGACGTGGGAACGCCTGGACAGGCCTGCCGGGATCCGTCCAGTGGAGTCCCCTGGGGGGCCGGAAAAAGCAGGAGCAGAACCTCTGCTCCCATCTGGGGGAGGGAATTCTGATCAGTGAGGATCTATTCTTTAAGTTTTGGGAGCAGTCTTCAGAAAGAGGAGCCCAGAAACCAGGCTTGTTTTTTTTCTCCATTATTAAACAGTAGTAGAGTAGAAACGTCAGAGCGGGGGCGGGGTGGGGGGAGAGAGATGGAATTTTTGGAAATCTCATTTTGCCTTACGTGGTTTTGGGCCTCTCCTAAGCATTCTGTACGTGCTGCAATTTATTTCCAGCGGGTAAATTGCAGTTTACCTCCCGGTGAAAATCCCTGGGCAGGAAGTTTAACGGGTTGCTCATTAGCAAAGAACTGGTTAGCTCTTTATTGTTCCCCTATGAAATTATTAAAGGAACTAGCGAGCCATTGGATTGGAGCCTGTCCATTGGGCAGAGCTAGTTACTTTTTCACGGTCAAAAAAGCTTACCACTCTAAAAAGGAGAATGGGTGGGCCTCTTTGGTAGACAAAATAATTATTTTCAATAGAAGAATTATATTTTTTTCTCCCAGGATGCAATAGAAAAAGGTTAAATATATTTTCATCAAGAAAGTTCATTACAGAATAGATTCAAAGTGATATTAGTGATCCAACTTCTGGTTCCCCAAAGATGGCCTTTAATTATTGTGAATAAGGCAAATAGAATTAATTGGTGGCTGATTTTTTGAGTAGAAATAATAGAGGTGCTATTAATAAAAAAGAGAATGTAGCATATGTAATATATGTGAATATATACAGAACATATGTAGTATACATATTCATGTGTCCATTTGTATGTGCATGTCTATATATGCATATACATATAGAGAGACACATAGGCATGCAGTAAGTGATGGTTTAACAACTCTTCCTTTGTCTCTCTGGAATTAATACTATATTTTTTAATAGTGTTTTTGAAAATCCAGATGGCTTAAAGGTTGCTTTCAACTATGTGCCTTTCTGCTGCATAAAGGTAAAGGTTAGAGAAAGCCCAGAGAAGTTTTCAGTTTCTTGTTGGAATGCCAGCAATGTGACATTTCAGCATTGGGGGTCGAGGCTTGGCCCCATGTTCCTAGTGAATATTTTCAAAACAATTCGCAGAATGTGAGCTGCTCATTTTGTGTGCTTTTTAATATTGGTAGAAATTTAAGATGAAGTTTAGGTGTTTAAAACACTTATGGAGATAGAAGGAAAAGGGAGAGAAGATCTTGCAAGATGAACAAGAGTTTTTGGATTTTTATCATAGCTTCCTGCCCCACCTATTTTGGTTTTTTTGAATGTCTTTCCTAGTCAGCTTTGGGTCCTAAAATGAAGCTGATTATTGCAGCAAAGTTAAACCAGTGTAGTATTCACCATTCTCTCTCTTTGTGTTTCATATATCTGGCAGTATATGTTACTCCTGAATTGCTGAATCTTTAAAAAAAAAATCACACCAGAAAACAGATATTTAAGGAAGTAATCTTTCTGCACTTGTGCTTGTCTTTAATAGTGGTTGGGCATTTTACATAGAAACATTTATATAAAGAAAGAAGTGAGGGGTAAAACATTTTGATCTCTTGAAGCCTTATCCCTCCTAAAATATAGGGGTGGACTGAGGTTCAGGGACCTCCCAAGTTACAATGAGTATTGTGCCCCCAAAATATTTTCAAATTTTTTTAAAAATAGGAAACATCATTTCTCATAACACTTAAAATGATGAATAGCATCTCACACTATCTCATATAAATCTATTTAGCTACTAATTCAGTTTGATTATGGTACTTATAGTATTGTTCTGAGTTCTGGATTCCAGAAATGTAGAATGGAATGATTCAGGATAAAAATAAGGACTAAAATATCATAGATTTTCATGAATTCTGTCTCTTAATTTAAAAAAAAATGGTTTCCAAGTTTTGCCACAGGAGATCTCATGGCAGCAGTAGGGAAGCAGTTTTTGTTTTTGTTGGTTTGTTTTTTGTAGGGGATGGTGGGGGAAGTAAACTTTCTAAGTATGGGTCTTTTTTAAGTATTGGTGGTGGCCCCTGATACACAGGGCATGCTAGAGTCTGCTCAAAGCAGTATTCAGAAATCAGCAAGCCTACAAATCAGTACTTGATTTATTGCTATCTTTATTTATTGTTGTTAGCTTTGTTTACTGTTGTCTAGACCTAAGATTGTCAAAATAATAATGGAGATTACATTTAAAAGTGCCTTGTGTACTCTGTACAGAGAGCCAGTTAAACATTTACCAGCACACTCCTGGTTGCAAAATCAAAAAAACTTCTGCAAATTGGAATTCTAAGTCATCAATCCAGGTTTGATCATTGATTCACTGGTAAAGATGTGACCCAGTTTCTATTCTGTGTCATTTGGACTAGACCAGGCTGCCTACAGAATTTAAGAACATTTGTTAACTAAGTAAAAACTAATTAAACAACAAGAGGCCCCCTCTTGTGAGCTTTCTTTACTTTAATCAAGTCCAGTCATGTTTTTAATATCATCTTCCAACTGTGTCTGTCTTCTGTCATACAGGTCTGGAAAAATAATAAGACGCACTCGCCATTTCATTTTTTTTTAAAAAAGGAAGATGAGATTTTTAATTATCGTGTTTATCGGAAAATTTGCTATAAACTATTAACATACTTGAATGACTGGTAAAAATTCATTTTTGACTGACTTGGTACATTTCTCTTGTCTCCCTCCTGAGTTTAATTTTGTTTCCAAGTCCCCCTTCACCATGGAAATGTATTCTACTATTTGTTTTTTTCTTGGGAAAAGTACTTTTTCTTTCATATAAAGAAATTTCTAGTTGAGGGCTGTCTTTTAGATAAATAAAATATGACCACTGAGTGCTTTCTGCAATGCAGAGTTTATATAAACTCAGCATTTTATCAGTGATACAGAATGAATACACTTTTTTGGCTTAAAAAGGTACTTCCTCTTTTTATAAAACTATTTTCCCACATTATACATTTTTCAAGGTTATATCCCACAAACCTTTGGAAATGTGACCCTTTTAGTTACAGAGATTTTCTGTTATTAGCAGCTCTAAATTTTCTTATAAGTTGAAGACAGAGTGAGAAATATGTAAAGAGATAGAGTGGTAGAAAGGGTACCCAGCCTTTTCTTGATGTCCTGAGTTCAAATCCCCTTTCTGCTATTCACTCCTACTCTCTAGGCCTAATTTCCTCATGTGGAAAATGAGGATATTGACAATATTTTGATCTCCCCCGAAGTTCTCTTCCAGCTTTTTGTCTGTGATCCTAATAATTTTCTAGACTCTTACTAAATCCTTTTAGATTAGTACATCTTATGCATTTGTTTGCACTTCTCAATGAGTGGGGAAAGATACTAGACTCTAGCTGCCAGATTCTTTTGTTAGACATTTTTCATACATATGATAAATGTTCTCCAGTTTTCTTGATTCAATATAAGGATTATTATATACTTAAGGGAATTGCAAAGATTTTTTGGGGGGTATAAAACATTAAAGATTGAGGGAGCTTTTAAAAGAAACAAAGATGATACATGTATGTGTGTGTATGTGTGTATATGTATGTATCACCTATTAGAAGGAATGCTTTTCAAATTCCAATTCCTATCTTAACTGACACACAGAAATATTATTTATGAAAACCAATTTTGCTAATTTTGTAATAGTAAAGTAGTATCCAGGTTTAAGTTAGGGATGACTTGTCAGTCTTAGAAACACTCAGTATCACTCATGCATCAATTCATAAAAGAATATAGCTGTTCAGGAAGCACAACTTCCTTTTTCCTGTCTGAGTTGATTAAGATATTTTTTTATTTCAGCTCCCATCAATCACACAGTCTCAAAAGAAATGGCCTTTGGACATAGCTTTTGAATAGACCTGTGTCTTACAAAATTAACTGATTAATCCTTATCTCTTTCAAATGCAAAGCACATATAATTTTGGGCATGCTTGATAAAATAGGTAACTGGCTTTTTTGATTGGAAAATAAATCACTAAAGTTGAAATAGAACCTCGTCGTGGATGGAAAAAAATTATCCTTAACCAAGCTATCCTTGTACACAGTAATGCCAATTTTTATTACTGCAGCTTGAACAGTCATTTGTCTAATTGTGTTGCTGTTAGCCAAAATGTGCAGGGAAGAGTCTAAACGAAGAGTGAGTGTATCAAATGCGACAAGATTTTATTGTAATAAATTGTCAGATTGTGTATTGTAATGAATACAATACTGAACTGGAAATTAAGAAGACCCATATTCTAATCCTGCCTCTGACACTGTGAACAAGTCTCTTAACCTTTGAACTTGTTTTCTCATTTTTAAAATGGAAATAATAATGCTTACATTATTTGTCTCCAAGGTTATTGTGAAGTCCAAATAAGATGAGTGCAAGGCATTCTGCAAATTTTAAAGGGATATATAAATGTGAGTTTTAAAATGGCAATGATTATTATTCCTTGTAAAGAGTAAATTTATCATCACTGTCTTTTAAGGCATAGGGTCTTTTTTTGTTTTGTTTTGTTTTTGGAGGGCAGTTGGGGTTAAGTGACTTGCCCAAGCTCACATGGCTAGTTTTTTTGTGTTAAGTGTCTGAGGCCTGATTTGAACTCAAGTACTCCTGACTCCAGGGCCGGTGCCCTATTCACCGCGCCACCTAGCTGCCCAGGCATAGGGTCTTAGGCATAGCCTTTTCATTATGTTAATAACTAAATACTTACCAATCCAAATGTTTTTGAGGGTGGCTAGGTGGAGCAGTGAATAGAGAACCAGCCTAAATCTGGAGGACCTGAGTTCAAATATGACCTCAGACACTTAACACTCAGTAGCCTTGTGACCTCAGGCAAGTCACTTAAATCCAATTGCCCTGCCTTCCCCCCTGCAAAGACAAAAACAAAAATGAAACAAAAACAAAATGTTTTTGGTTCAATTGGTGAAAAAACATTCAATACCTGTG
>JAQQSW010015710.1:0-11830 GCA_028646575.1 Pseudocheirus occidentalis | reverse complement strand
AATTATTTAATTCTCAGGAATTATCTCTTTATCTGTAATATGAAGGGATTCGATTAGATGACAACTCCAGTTTCTTCTAGTTATATATCTATGCTGTAACATCTTATGTAACATCCTATGTCATCCCTGTGGATTACAGTCTCAGTTCCCAAAGCAGTTTGGCTCTCAAGCCATCTAACCTAAAATAAAGTATTCACTCTTTTTATGCCATTATGAAGTAAATTGAAGACTTTTGTGTACATAATCTTGTGATTCCTATTTTTAAATTACCTCTAGCTTGAATCTATAGCAAGTCTCTCTACTTCCTGGTCCACATAGCTCACAGAAGGACTTGAGTTACTCTTGGTCTCACAGGAAGGCTTCTTCCTCTGCTGGAGGTTACACATTCATTGTAGAGACTCCAACAATTAGTCAAATCAAAATAATTGGCAATTATCAAATGTCTACTGTGTTTCAGGTATACAACAAGAGTCACATTATTGCTAATGCCCAGTTTTTGGATGATCATTCTCAGGGTGAAGTCAGAGGGGGAAAAAGTCTGTCCATGATGGGGAAGACTACTTTCTGGTACAGACCATGTAGAAAACTTTTAAACTTGGCCACCATGTAGTCAAGATTATGACTATAAAAGCTGCCAGATAAAATCAATAAAAATTATTTCCAATAATATAGAAGGAGTACAAGAGATGTTTATTACTGAATCCTTCAGAGCTGAAAGAGGAAAATGAGTGAGATTCAGTGACAGGCTGAACACTTGAAACAACTCATATCTCATCTAACCTATGAGAAATAGAAAAGAGATTCCATCACACAAGACTCTGTTTGCCTATGGGCAAGAATTTCTTGCTTGTTTTTTGGTTTTGATTTGCTTGTTTGCTTGTTTTACCTCAGATTTTTTTGAAGGTGGTAAAGAGCTTTCCATAAATGAATGATTCCCAACTTCTTAATATACATATAGAGTGTTGCCAATATGCTAGTCACCAAACAACATTTGTAAAATATCCAAGCACACACAGCAGAGCCCTGAATAAAAAAGTCAGTCTTCTCTCATTATTGCATTACTAACTTTTTGATATATGAGCAACCACACACACATACACACACACACTCATTTGGAACATTTTTTAATGGGAGAATTCTATGAGTATTTAACATTTTAATTTTGGATATTTGAGCCAAATAATGTGAAGTTAAAGTTTTCTGTAAACTTTATATATATTTTACTTGCATTTACATTTTAATAATCTTATTTCTTCAGGCACAAACCTTAAAAACTCTTCTTGGGTACCTACCAAAAGGACAAGATTGTGTTTCGATGTGATTCAAAAGTCTCTTAAACTCTTTAGGTATTCTTGACTAATGTGACACATTTTCTGGGCTAAGAAAAATAATCTTCAGCATTGCAGACTGAAACTTGAAAAGCTCCTGCAAATGGCAGAAATATTTTTTTAACCTTTAAATAAAATTATGTAAAATAGGTTGCCTGAATTCCAATTTATCACAGTTTTCATGCTAGTTTTAATAATGAAGGCAAAGAATTGTCTGATGTCATCTCTAGGGTCTTTAGCAATGGTATTCCTCATAAAAATAGCAGGTTCTTAAGATGTCTATCATTTGTCTAAGAAACAGGAGAATGTAAAGTCTAAGCCTACTGTGATAGTGTTCCATGATTCTATTGTGTAAAATCAAATGAGGCTAAGCCTCCACCTTCATTTCTTACTTTCAGATTTTCAAGGGAAACAAGGAATATTTACCAATCTCATCCATGAGTCAGAAAATGAATGTCTCAGTCTTTGTATTCATTCTGACTATAGGCATTTATTTCAGGGTAAATTATTTCACTGGGCATTAGAGCTAGGAAAACTGAAACTATGTCTAGGTACCAAACTTCTTCTTTAGTCATTCAGTCATGTCTGATTCTTCATGACCCCATAGCACATCAGGCTGTCCTATCCTCCATTATTTTCCTAAGTCTATTGAAAGTCATATTTGTTCCTTCCACAATACTATCTACCCATCTCATACTCTGCTGTCACCTTCTCCTTTTGCCTTCAATCTCTCAACATCAGATTCTTTTCCAATGAGTTCTGTATTCTCATGATGGGGCCAAAGTATTTAAATTTCAGATTTGTAATTGTCCTTCCAATGAATAGTCAGGGTTGATTTCTTTAAGTACTGATTGATTTGCTGTCTTTCTTATCCTTGGAACTTTAAAAAGTCTCCTTTAACAATACACTTCCAAAGAGTGGATTGATTCCACATTGCCTAGCTCTCTTTACAATTTACCTCTCACAGACATACATTGCTACTGAAGAAAAACATAGCTTTGACTATCCAGACCTTTGTTTGCAAAATGATATTTCTGTTTTTAGTATGCTGTCCAGATTTGAACCACAAGTAAAAGGGGAACCCAGAACAGGAAGGAATTGGGTTGGGTAGAAAGAGAAGTAAAAAGAAGAAGATTAAAGTGATGAATCTCATTTAATTTCCCTGAGAGTAAAAAAAAATTAATTGCCAGATATGAAAATGGGTTAGAATAAGGACATATGTTAAAACAACTGGAAGAAGCTGTTAATTTCATTCAACTTTTCCCCTGTGTTCTGAATTATTAGAAATCTGAAAGGTAAGAGTGAATGTCATTGATCAAACCATCTTGAGATCTTCCTGATCTACAAGTAAAAGCAAATGTTAGTCTAACTCTGGACTGCAAGAACCTGCATTGTAATCCAGTTCTTTGGATGCTTCTAATTAAACAAGGAAAGATTTTGTCAAAACATTGTACACCTCAGTGAACTAGAATCCCACCAGCTCTCTTCAAACAGATTTACTTCCTTACTCTACTCTTCAGAAGAAGCCTTCCCCTCTAGGGTTCATAAATGGGACAAAGATTTTCCTGAGATTGTATGGGTGTCCATTGGAGAAAAGTCTTCATCTTCAACTTGGATAAGGTTTGAGTTTCCTTATAAAATGAGGCTGATCATAGGATCATGTATTTAGAGTCTGGACATACATTAGAGGCTTTCTAATACAACAGCTTCACTTTCTAGGCAAGGAGATGATTTCCAAAGGCCCAGATAGGTCTGTAACTTTTTAATAAATATTTATTTTGCTGACGATACATTCAGTTTCAAGCACTACATTTTAAGGAGGTCATTGATAAGCAGGAGAGTGTCTAGAAAAGGACAATCAAGTAGTAAAGGGCCTGGAGTCTATGCCGTGGGGGTGTCAGCTGAAAGAACTGGGGAAGTTTAGGTTAGAAAAGGAAAGACTTAGAAATCATGAGATTTGAATTATAGAATTAAAGGGGCTGTCCTATAGAAGAGGGTTTCCTTTGTTTTGATCTGCCTCAGGTGACAGAACTAGCTGCTCTGGCTAGAAGTTGAACAGAGGCAAATTAATGCATATTTTAAGTGGAAAATAAATGAACACATAGAATTTCCTAAGCATTAGAGCAATGTAAAAAGAGTGTCAATTGCATCAGGAGAAGTTGACTTATCTAGTTTATTTTAAAGGAGATTCTTTGACAGGCAGGTATTAAAAGAGGTGGATAACCAGGCTAGTCCAGTTCAGAAATCCTGTGAGTCTCTTCTTCTTCCAGTGTGGAGTCTTAAGGTAGTCTAAACAAGGTTATATGGGACAAGTCAATTCACAGAAGAGAAAGAGGCCATGAGCCACATTATATAAGGGCATTGAAGAAAGAAAGATAATTTTGGGAATGGAGTCCACATAAAGCAGAGAGCATTCATTCAATTCATAAACATCTATTAAGTATTTACTATGTTCCAGGAAGTGTACTAGGACTCTGATCCCTAGGGATACAAAGACAAAAAAATAGAAATAATATATATCCTCAGGGAGAAATAAGAGATATACATATAAGTATAAACAAATTTTATAGAAAGTAAATACAGTAATTTAGTATGGAAATAATACCAACAATTGGGTTAAGAAAAACAGGAAAGCTATATTGTAGGAGAAACAGTGCTTAATACATAAAAATTGTCTAATTAATGTTTTTTTCTGTTCATTTATTTATTTATTCATTATATGAGGTATCACTAGACCTAAGCCATGAATGTCAATTGGTTATAAGAGGCAGAAAAATCATTCATGCAGGTAGATGGCATAACCTGGGGGAATGTGGACCTTTCACTGAAATGCAGAGAAATAATGTGAAAATTTTCTGGAAATATAGATTAAAGTCCAATTGTATAACCCCTTTGTCAAAAAGCAGATAACATGTTTCATCATCAGTCCCCTGGAATCACGAATGGTCAATGCATTGATCAGAGTGAAGTCTTTCCATTATTTTTCTTTAAATTGTTGTTGTAATGATATAAATTGGTTTTGCAGTTTTGGTTACTATACTCTTCATTGGTTCATGGAAGTCTTCCACATATAGAACATGCATGTATTAATTACGAGACTACACATATTTATACATATGTGTGTATATAGAGACAAATGGAGAGATAGCTGAGATAGCCCAAATTCCTTTTAAGACATGAATGCACCTTCCTACTTTCACTACAAATAAAACAAAAAATGCCCAAATGCCTCATATATAGTATTTACATGGCCTTGGGTTATAGGAGTACAGATTTATAACTAGAGGTGACCTTGGAAGTCATCTGATGTAACTTCCTGGATTTAGAGATAAGGGAATTGTGGCTCAGAGAGAATGTGACTTGTCCAACATTACTCAGTGCATATGTAGCAGAATGGGAATTCAAAAGCTAGTCCTCTGACATCAGACTATCACAGTCTGTGTCACTAGATCAGACTATCTTAGAGTAATAGGCGTGGAGAAATATCTCACAAGGAGGACTGTGGTGAGCTATGTCACGTAGGTATGATTTAATCCCATTGCCATAGCAAGATGGAAATTTTTTCACACTTTTGATTCTTTTCTCTCTTCTTTAAATATGCAGTTCATTGTTAGTGCCTAATTTCACATTTAATTTCTGCGGCTTTCTTAAGCCTAAAAAAAAAATTAAGTAGCTCCAAAGTGCTCTCATTAAAATATCAATCCCTCATTTTAAAATATTATTAACTTCGTTAAATTTAGATGAATATTTTTCAAAATTTGGAAGTTTTATTTTCTTCTCTCTGAATCAAAGAATAAAAAAACTTATTGGTCTCATTTAAAAATTTTTTTAAAAGATGACTGTTTATTTTTTTTCAATGATGCCAAGGAATATTAGTAGACAGGGATTCTAGAGCTTCCTTCCATTCAGCAAAATATTACTAAACAGGTTTAAAGTATTTTCCCAAATAAACAAAGGCATGTCATACCAAATCCCAACAAGACCTATTAAAAATAAATCCAAGCCTGGCATATTTCGACTCCAAATTGAACTTTTCAAAAACTTTAAAAATTAATGTATTATTAAAAAGAGGCTACAATGACTGAAAGTAATAGGGAAGAATTAGTTAAGGAACTAATTTGCCAAAAGGATGGAAGAAGCAGGAATATGGTGAAAATTCAGAGTGAGGAAGATTTCATAGCCTTTGAAAAACTAAAGGTAACACAGAATTAGCAAATCACTTCCCACTACTCCACACCAACAGCTAATAAGCATTTTAGTTATTTTGTTCTCACTGATGCTGGCAATGTAAATGTTAAGAAACAGCAGAACAGCTCTGCTGTTCAATAAAAACAGGCTATTCCTAGGGGTGATGAGAGCAACATATAATCAATGTTTCCCATAATTTTTCTGGCACTGATACCAATCTCCATTTTTTCTCTTGCTCCCTTCTTTTTGCCTCTTCCCTCTCTCCTAGATTCCCTGTTGTTTTCTGTCCTTTCTTAACATTTTCTTTCCTTTCATTTCCTCCCTTCTTTTCTATTCTTTTCTCTTCCCTTCTGGTCCCTCTCCTCTTCCCTTCCTTTCCATCTCCTTCCTTTCCCTTCACCTTTTTTTTCCCCTTCATTCCCTGAAAAAGGAGAACAGATCAAAGTGAACCAGTCCCAGAATCCTTCTTTAATAAAGCATGTGAAAAGAAGTGGTAATGAATAGTACAACTCTAAGTAGAACTGATTCCCAATATTATTTTGGTAACCTGAATGTTTAGTTGAAGAGGCCTTTGATAGATTTTTAAAAATCTAATGGTGCAAATCAGCACCCAACGCAGCGCATGTGGCAGTCCTGGGATCTTTACAATGTGACAATATAACTGAGGGTTTTTGAAATAGTCTGTTTTGATCGTATGTCATCAAAGAATCAAAATGGAAAATATATGGAGAGTTAAGCTCTCCTTTTCTCTGGCTTAAATGCATTATGAGAATATGTGGATGGACTGTTTTTTCTCCAAAAAATTCAGTTTCTCTCTGCATTTCTATAATAACAGCTACCAGTTTGGAAATGGTTCAAAGAGCAACATATTACAGAGCAGTTACAAACACCAGGCCTCCTCATCCTGTTTTTATTCCTTTGGTACAGTGGAGACTAATCAACATATTTGCTGCTATTGCTGCTACTCCGACAAAGACACTGACAAATTTTAAAATAATTAGTTCTCCTAGGTTTTGTGATTTGAACATCTGCAAATCAGACCCCTACACAGCTAGAGAAGTCAACCTCCCTGAGCCTTATCAAAGGGAAAGAACAGATGCTGCTTAGCATTCCCATACTCCATAGCTAGGAACAGCAATCAACTAAGCAGTGCACTTTTTCATTCTTCCTCGATTGAAAGATTAAAGAGAGAAATAGCAATGTGTCAAAGAGTCCACAATCCTAGGTGGTGAAGCGAGCTCTTTCCAAGGGCATTGGCTAATAAAATATTATTTGAGTTGTGCCTTTTAATGGAGTATGATAGGGGTTAGGGAGATGGGGGGGGGAAATCTTTAAGAAAATTAGGAGGAACAAATAAAAAAATATGATGAGAGTAAAGAAGGTTCTTGATAGCAAATAAGTTCTTAGATATCACAACAAAATGGTGACTTGGGATTTCAGACTTAGGAAGATGAACTTAAGCTTATTTAGCAAGAGATCTTTGGCAATTATACATTTAAATCTTATTTAGTCAGATTTTGAAGTCTGGAAAAGTCTTTATATAAAAGCAGGACTTTAAATAAAATTTGTCCTTGAGATAGAGAGGCTAAATTTTTGCTTTCTATGGAAAGCTGGACACAAGTTCCAGACATTACTTATCTGGCTAGGTGGGAGCATTTGATAGTCAGTCAGTCAGTCAGTAAACATCTAGTAAGCACCTACTATTTTCCAGGCATTTTGCTAACTGCTATGGGTACAAAAGGAGGTGAAATATCATTTCTGCCCTCAAGAACTTAGAACCTAATGGGGATGTGAATAAACAAACATGAACAAGCAAGTTACATACAGGATAAATAAGGGCTATTTAAGAGGAAATATGCCAGAATTAAGAGTTTGAAAAAGGTCTCCTATAGAAGGTTGAACTTTTTTATTTCTTTAGTGAAAAGAGAACTAGGTTTGGTCAAAAGATCAGTGCTCACAATTATCAATTAGGCCATATGCAATCTTGAGAAAGGAAGTCCTCTGTCTGGACCTCAGTTTCCTCATCCATACTATAGAGTACCAGTTGGTCTCTGACCTCTGAATGCTAAGATCTCCTTTATGAAATTGTGTATGTAAATTGAATTGCAAATTGAATCCTATTTCCCCTGCTGCTGATTGTTGCTTCTGAATCCTGGATGAGATCCAGCAACCCTGGCTCTGGCTGTTTCTTTATCATTTTCTGTTTCTGTGACTTTTCTATGGTTGTTTCCTTTGCCTGAAATGTTCTCCCTCCTCACCTCTTACTCTAGGCTTTCCTGGACTCCTTTAAGACACAACTCAAATCCTAACTTCTGCTAGAGGAACTTCTTGCCCTCCTGGCTAACCCCTTTGCCCTTCCACCCCTATTACTTACCATCTACTCTACATTTAATCCATGGAATGTATGAGGTGCTTAGGAGGACTAGCACCTCTGGTGTGAGGGCTGCTTATCCAATGTTGGTGTCTACCTGCCACCCAACTCTCACCTGTGGCTCCAAGAAGCTGTAGTATGTGCAGCAGCTACTCCCCAGTAAAACCATCCCAGCAGATAGGCTAAACCAGGTAAGGGTAACTGACAGGCCTTAAGCCTGTTGGGGAGTTGGGATGGTGGGTGTCTATCCCAGGCATGTGGAATGAGCACATGAGAACAATTCCCTCCAATAACCATAAAGATGGCTGAAGTAAGCACCGTGGAGCTTGGTCAAACATCAAAAGTGCCAAAGTCATCCTTGGGCCATCATTAGTCTTCTTGGATTTTGTCTTGCCACTGGGCTTCAAGGACACTGGAAGAGAGAGTGAGGCTGATGAGCTTGAGCAACTCTGCCTTTAGCTGCAACTCACCTACAAGCCATGACATCATCCTGTGATGTTATTGGTCTTCTTCAAAAATGAAAGAGGAGCAACATAATCTGTACATGGTTTTACGCATATAGCTGTTTCCAGATTTGTCTCTCCTGTTCCAGTGTAGGTTTTTTGGCAAAAGGGACAAAGGTTTTTGCTTTGTTTTGTACTCTCATTACTTAGCAGAGTCCTTGATTTGTGATAATTTTTTTTAAATCGCTTGTTTACAAAGTAGCTGACTAGTTATTGCTACCACTTATCTACTGGGTGACTGGATAAGTCATTTAATTTCCCTTAAGTTCATTTGCCTCACTTCCAAAATGGGTACAGCATTAATTTCACAATAAATACTAACCATACTGAATAATATGTAATCATTTTATTAGTTTTATTGCTATAATTCATTGTAAATTTTTAAAAACAATGACTGATGAGAAAACTACTGCCAAGATTTTTCATTCTCACATATATGCACGCATGCATATACACATCTATATGTGTTTATACACATGAGCATGTAGATATTTGAATTCAATGAGGAGAGAGTCTCACACCAATGAGCCTTGGGAATTAGGCTGTGTTCATATACAAAAGCATACATGTGTGTGCATGTGTGTATATATGTGAATGTAACCTAATCTCTTTGGTCGTTTCGGGTTCTTGTAGCCTGTAAGGTCAAAAGAGAAAATAATGGGATTCCAATATCTCTTCAAGACCATGAAGGGAGAAAGACTGGAAAGAAGCAATCATAGTGAATCTTAATCAGGTCCTTATTCTCAGACTGCTGAACTAGATAGTTCCGCGAATTTTCCTTTGGGGTAAGATCTGGGATTCTCTCTTGTTTGAGCTGATTTACCTCAGGGAAAGCTCATTCAATCTCTGTTTTCTGGTGTGTATTCTCATATCCACAATTTCTCTAATTTTACTTCACTTTTGACTTGGATAAATGGGTTTATTTGCTATTTACTATGTGTGTTCATTGTGGAACTGGCATTTGGTGGGGAGTTAAGATAGGAAAAAAATGCCCAGGGTCTCTCTTTTCTCATTAGGAAATAATTATTAGGAGTTTGTCTTGAATCTAAAAATTATATCCCCTACAAGGGGTGCGGGATCTACAGTGTTGAGATTACTTGTGGCCATCTATGTCCTCAAGTGCACCCCTTTGACTGAATCCAAATTTCACAGAACAAATCCCCCTTAATAAAAGTATTTGTTCTGTAAAACTTGGACTAGGTAAAAAGGCCACACCCAAGGACCTAGCAGGCCACAAGTGTCCTCGAGGCCACGAATTCCATCCCCCTGCTCTAAACTGATAACAATTAAGGGATCAGATAGATACAATTCTAGCCCAGTGTATTTTCTCTGAGGAGAGAAAAATAGCCAGTCTCTGTATACACAGACATAGATATCTATATCTATGTGTATATATACATATGCATACATGATCACAACTTAAATTCATGAGAAAAAGAGTCATTGCCCCATTGCTAAAAAAAAATGTAAGAATATGAACAGGCATTTCTCAAGCTAAGAAAATCAAACTAAATGTAGGAGCATGAACAAAATGCTCTAAATCTTTTATAATTAGAGAAACACATAGTAAATCAATTCTGAGATTCTAGTTCATAACCATCAGATTGACAAAGATGACAAAAATGAAAAATGAGCAATGATGAAGAAGTTATGGTGAAACAGACACAGTGATATACTATTAGTGGGCCTATGAATAGATATAACTATTCTGGAAAGTAACTTGGAAGTATACAGAAAAAAAAGACTAAGCAGTGTATGCCCTTTGACCCAGCTATATAATTATGCCTTTAAATTTAAAAAAAAGACTCATTTACTTTCACTTTAAGATTCATCATGCCTCTTTTCCACCTCTATCTTATCCATCAAGCAGTTAATTAGTCTAGAAATGACTATTTAAACATTGTAGAAGAATCACCACCTTAACTTTGATAAATATTAATAGGAACAAATAAATATTCCTGAATGAATTACAAAATCTCAGAATTAGAAAGGATTTCCAAAGTCATATGTTCTAATAATCATCTGAGCCAAAATACTGTGTAGAAAAATCCAAATGGTTATCTGGAAATTCCTTGAAGATTTCTGTTGAGAGGAACCCATCACCACTTTTGGACAATTAATGAAACCTTCAAGGTATGACATATAAATAATGCTCACAGAAAGGTTATATTAGACCCTTATTCAAATTCACCACATGTATTACAACTGCATTCTAAAATATCTCACCATTCCAAAACCTTTAGAGGAATCACCAACTTTTACAGCCCTACTTCAAAATGTTCATTTGACAGAGCCAGAGAGACCTAGGATGTTCAAGTAACATACTATATATTCTCATTTGATCCTCACAATAGCTATTTGAATCGGGTGGTATCATAACTCCCTCAATTTTACAGATAGGGGACTGAGTCTGGGAGAGATCAAGTGACTTGTCCAGAGTCATACAACTGGTAAGCACAAGGGGCATGAATCAAAGTACAGTCAGGAACCAGATCTCCTAATTCCCAGGCAGATGTTGCTGTTCTTGGTGCTGATTCTTTTGCTATTGCTGCTGCTACTTTGTTGCTGTCCCACTGCACCATGCCATGGAAAGCAACTGTGGTACAATTCTTAGCTCCAGAAATATATAGGTTCAAGTTCCTTCCTCTGAAACAGATGGACTATGTGACTCTATAAATTACAGAAAAAAAAGGGTTGTCTGCACCAGAGGAAGGCATTTCCATACCAGGAATTCCCCTCTCTGATGAAACCATAGACCCAGTGCTCTCTCCATCCATAATCCTCAACACACACACACACACACACACACACACACATTTGAAAAATGTTGATGTTTGGCTAGTGAAATAAATACCTATGTTTTTTACTATAAAAAAATCACAGTCCTTTATTACATTTCCTGTAGAGTCATTCTAATATAGAGTATCCCAAAAGTTTCTGCAATTTTAAAGTATTTTAAGGTATGGAAGCTATTGAAGCTGAAAAGTTTATTGAGACTTTTGGAAGAACTCGTATTAAAAACTTAGCATCATCTGTTAGATTATACAATAGATAGGACACTGGGCTCAGAATCAGCAAGACCTGACTGTGGATCCTGACTAGCTGTGTGACTAGGAGCTAGTCATTTAACCTCTCTGTGCTCAGTGTGGTCATCTGTAAAATGTAGGTAATAATAATAGCACCTATATCGCAGAGGTATTTTTGAGAGGATAAAATGGGATCATAATTGTATAACACCTTGCAAACTATAAATACAAATATAAAGGCAGGTTTATTGGGGGGAGGGTATTGCTGTATCAATAATGAGATATTTACAACACCATGATGCTTATGAATATGCTGGTATAGTTTTGGGTCACAAAATGTAGCAAACTCTCCACATGAAAGGCAGAAACAAGGTCTTTATTCTGAAACCAGAACACTGAGTCCCAAAACCAGAA
>JAQQSW010015709.1:0-11830 GCA_028646575.1 Pseudocheirus occidentalis | reverse complement strand
AAGGGACAGTTGGAGATGGTACCATGGAAGAGGAACCATGGAAGCTGAGAGCCAGCCTTGAGTCAAGCTGAAAGAAGACTTTACTTGGATATTGTGTACTGACTGAGAAGATTATGATTTGATGTGACCTAGAGGTGGAGAACTTTGACTTTTGCACTTTGTGATTGAATTAAGGATTTTGCGATTGAGTAAATGAATGTCCTTTGTTTAAAACTATGAGACCACTTTGGTGAAAACTATGTGGCCATTTTAGTGACAAGGTGTTGAGTTGTGACATGGTAAATGCTGTATTTTGATTTTCTGGGAATGTTTTGCTTTGATTTGTTATTGAATAAAGAGAGGGTTCACTATACTACATAATCAGAATCTTGGAAGCTGTTCACAGCATCAGTCCTCTGGAAAGCTGCTCATGTGTGCAACTATATGTGTGTGTGTGTGTGTGTGTGTGTATATATATATATATATATATATATTATACCTAGCAATATCACTGCTGAGTCTCTATCCCCAAAGACATGGAAAAACAAAAAAGAAAAAGACCTATTTGTACAAAAAATATTTATAGCAGCTCTTTTATGGGGCCAAAGAATTGGAAATTGAGGGGTTGCCCATCATTCGGGAAATGGCTGAACAAATTGTGGCGTGTGATTATGATTGAATACTATTCTGCTATTAGAAATGATGAACAGGATGCTCTCAGAATAACCTGGAAAGGCTTACAAGTGCTGATGCAAAGTGAAATGTACCGTGTACAAAACAGCAGCAATATTTTCAGCTTAGTCAAACTCAGCAATACAATGATCTAGACATCTCTGAAGAATTTATATTGAAAAATACTATTTATTCCCAGAGAAAAAACTTATGGAGTCTGAATAAAGAGTGAAGCGTACTTTTTATTATATTATTTTTCTTAAAGTTTAGGTATTTTTGTCTATGTTTTCTTTCACAACATGACTAAGATGGAAATATTGGGCATAACTATACATGTATAAACCATATCACATTGTTTTCCTTCTCAGTAAGGCGTATGGGAAGGGAGGAAGGAAGATATTTGGAACTCAAAGTTTAAAAAATGAATGTTGAAAATTGTTTTTACATGTAACTGGGGGAAAATAAAAACCTAATTTTTTTTTAATTTAAAGTAGCAAAAAAAGAAATGACTACCACTAGATACACGTGTGTGTATGCAAAATAATTCTATACATCTATTTACTACTTCTTTCTCCGGATGCAGATAGCATCTTCTTTCATATATACTTTGTGGTTAATTTGGGTATTTATAATGTAAAGGGCCCTGAAATTTTGATTCTTTTGAAAGCGTGGTATTCAATTAAAATATTATAGTATCAGAAAAATATTTATATTAAAAGTGGCTTTCATGTCAGTGAGAAACTTGTGGTCATTTAAAGCACTATACAACCTCTCAAGAGAAATTCTGCCCACTTCCTCTTTCTATTAATTTCTAGAACCACTTCAGTGATCATATGCTGCATCTATCCAAGATTTATGGAATGATGGGCCAGCTCTATGGACTGACCATCAAGCTGTATTTTATATTCTGAATGATGGACATTTTTTATTTATTTCATTTTCCTTGTGTGGAGAGAATTAGGCAGGAATCTTTTGAGTGGTTATGAATCTCATTTAGAAGTCTCTGCAGTGTTCTACACTAGAAAGAAAACACAATATCAATTACAAATAAGAGCATCTGGAGGATCACACAATCTATAGGGAATCTGTCTTCAATTTGTAGTCTGATTTAGACATTCTTCATGACAGTGATGAAAGACTTTAGTGAGAATACATCTCCCTGTTCTGTGCCTCATTTATTATTAATTATCACAGAGCTATCTAACAAAGTTATCTATGTTGTTTTATCTTTCAAGAAATCTTGTATGATATTAGTACAATCTATTAAAGTTTAAAACTGCACTAAGATTTAGCAGACATCCTATATGTATGGGAGACACATTCTAAGAAGAGAGTTAAAGTGCTTTTAAAAATAATCAACAAATAATATTCTAAGTGAGATCTTATATCTCCATACATTTCAGGGAATTGCGTAAGAGTAGAGATGTTGGCTAATATAGGGTATCATTGAAGTAGCCTTAATACATACACTTGGAGATTATTGCCTAAAATATTTTTAGTGGAATAGCAGGCACATGGTTAAATGTTATTGTTATTTTACAAATCACCCCATCCCTTGGGAATAATAAGACCCATGATTTTAAATAGATGTTTGGGAACCATTCATTTAAAGCCCCTTTTCTTTGGTTTCTTTAGTATCACTTCTTCTTTTTTACACAGTACAATGAGGACAGTGATGTTAGAGTTCACACATGAGAGGGTTTCTTATGCACATTTTGACAGATTGTTTCTGTTTTTCATGTTTGTTATCCTGGTTTTAATCTTCAATACTCTGGGTATTATCTGTTGAATTGAGTATCTTGACAAGTTTTCTGTGAACTAATTTTCATTATACTGCTTTTCACTGTTTGTGAAGTGATTGTATATGCAAATTTCCACCATCATCTTTCAGAAGATTTCACTGAAAAGTTTCCATTCTAAACTAGTATTGTCCTGGGCTGCCTTACTTCTTAACTTGGCAATGATAGCAAGTATTTATTGAATGTAGTTATTTCTAGACTGCTTCTGTCTTCTTTTGTGATGATTGACATCAGTAAAACCTTTTAGGAAGTGGTATTAGTCTGTGTTAAATTCTGTTCTTATATTAATTTCCCATTTTATGTGTCAATGACTTGTTTAAGTGGCATGTATTGTTTCTTATTTTTAAATTCTAATTTGGTACTGATTTTGATTTTTGTCCTAACATATTGATGATCTCATAGTACATAAGCAGTAGATTCAGAAATTATTTTCATGTCACTAACCAATCATTTCTGATTCATTAAAATATCATTTGTTATAGTTTTGTGATGCTATTAATTTTTTTGTGATTTTATTAATTAATCACTATTTCCTGAATATCTTGAGTCTTCTGGAAGAATGCACCCATAATAGTTGGGAGCATTGTGCAATGGGAAGAAATCTGTCCAAGAATCCTTTCAGTCTCTTTCCATATGTCTACAAGTTTATTAAGGTCACTGAATGTTCAAGCAAGTATTGATTTAATTTGGAGGGTTTTGCAGAGTTTTTATAGAATTTCTCTACTTCCTCAACCTGTGTAACAGATATTAGTACACAAGGCGCTATCACTTTCATACTTATCTCTTTTTAAATGCTTATGATGATTTCTGCAATATGGGATGATCATGGATTCCATTTAAAGATGTTTCTTATGGTCTTTGCTATGTGACCAAACCAACTCCTCTCATTCCTTTATTTACTTCTTTAAGGAGATCATGTGAGCCATGTGGGTTTTTGTTTGTTTTTACTTAACTTAAATTTCCCTCTATCTCATGGTTTTGTATATATTGAGAGTCTGAGATCCTTTAGAAAAAGAATGCTATGATTCATATAATTCTGCTTTCTAATAGTAGGGACAGGGACTGGACCTTTGATTTTTATTGGCATGGAGGACTCTCAGGTGAGGAAACTCCTTAACAATGCAGGTTGGCATGATCTCTGTAGGTTAAATGTGGGGATTAGCTTTGCTTGAGTATAAATATCAGTAATATGGGTTTTATCCTTCTTTTTCCAGTTGAGAAAAAGTGGTATGAGGAAGAGAAAATAAATATTTGTTAATTGGAAAATAAATTAATTTATAAGAATGAGCATTGGGAGGCAAAGTGCCTTGCCCAGAGTCACAGAGCCAGTATGTGTTAAAGGTAGGATTCAAACCCACCTTCAAGGCTACCTCTTTACCCATTACATCATGCTGCCTTTCACTTTTTGTTCATGGGACAAGAATTTCACATCATAGTCCTGTTAACATCACCTAGGATTTCAGTAGCTTTTCTGGTTTCCAAATCAAAATGTTTCCAGGACAAGAACCCAGGTCCTCCTTTTGGGGAGAGAAGAAGGTTTTTGTTACCAACAGTGAATCTAGCAAAGCAATCACATAGCCAAATGAGAGAGCTCGCATTGGTCATATCCTTTGTTACATATTTACTATGAATAGCTTTCATAGCTTGACTATTTAGATAAAATCCTTAATTTGATGAGTGAGGATTATGCAAGGTCACCCACCTCACTTTCTCCTCCAGAGCCATCTGGGTCCAGTGGCCAGAAATGCATCAGGACAACTGGAGATGGCCCAGGATACAATGGGAGACTGTGACCTTTTAGTCTAAGGTTTTTTTCAGGTTTTCACTTTGAGTGAGATAATGCCCATTCAGTGAATAGACCTCTTAAAGTAGTTACTCAAGAAATGGCCCCTTTAATATAAAGAAATATCAAACTGTGAGGGGAAGACCCTCAGGGTTTCTGATCAAAAGAGAAACAGTTACTAAATACTAAACGATTCACTCTGTGCTAGAAGGTCAGTGACCTATTGTTCAATCTATGAGCTTCAGAGGGAATTGGGTTTAAGGCTTGATTTTTGAGAAATAAATCTAGCCAGTAAACCCAAAAGAAAAAGGCAGTTTTTGGCCATCAAAATGTACTTTCCCCTGGACATTGCACCCCCAGGTAAGGAAGGACCAGAGAACAAAGTTGAGGACAGGAGAGGAGCTACTACTCACTCACTGATTTTGTTTATCCTTCGTTCTCAAAGAGGACCATGACATCAGGGAGATGATGAAGTGGCTTACAGTGGACTTAGATTTGAGTGAGGGAAGGCTGTGCAAGGTCACCAGCCTCACTTTCTCCTCCAGAGCCATCTGGGTCCAGTGGCTGCAAGTCATCCTCCTTTCCCCTCCACTCCTCTCCTGTCTAGATTTCTATCTCAACAATGGAGCCTTAAACCTAATTCACTCTGGAGCCCGTAGATTGGACAATAGTTTTCTTTTTATTAAAGGGCCCATCCCTTCAGCAACTACTTAAAGAGGCTTATTCACTGTATAGGCGTTATCTTACTCAAAGTGGGAACCTTGAAAGGACCTTAGCCTAAAAAGTCCAGGGTCTCTCATTGCATCCTGGTCAATCTCCAATTGTCCAAATGAATATCTGGTCACTGGACCCCGATGGCTCTGGAGGAGAAAAATGAGGCTGGTGACCTTGTACAGCCCTCCCTCACTCAAATCAAAGTCAACTACAAGTCATGTCATCATCTCCCTGATGTCATAGTACTCTTTGAGAACGAAGGATAAACACAGAAAATCCGTAGACTTCTTTGGAAAGGTCTGTTTGCTCATGTCCTCTTGGTTCTTTGAAAGAAGGTCTAAGTGACTTGCACTGTGTGTCAGTTGTATATACTGAGATCTGTATGATGCTGGAAAAGCCACTGGACATCTGTGTCTCTCAAGAAGCTCCCTAGTATTTTTCCCGGGTTCTTTGCAATGTGTGTTGAATATATAGTGAAAACAATGGCAGATGTTTTGCTTGTCTGCATGAGTATCATTAAAGGAATCTACTGTAAAACTCTGGTCTGACATTTTGTGAGCCACACTAATTCCTTCTTAAGGACACTGGAAGGTGACAAATGCAGAGAGAGACAGAGAGAGGAAAGTGACAGAGTGAGGACAAAGAGAGAAAGATATGCAGATAGAGACAGAAATAGAAAAAGAGACATGCAGAGAGGAGAAGGATAAGAGGAGAATGAAAAATGAAAGAAGTAGGGAAATAAATTTTTCAAGAATTTCATATATGTCAGAGCTTACATAGTCTGGAGATGAACAGGAAGTGATATGGTTCTGGGCAGAATAGGGCATAGTGTTACCTATCATGAGTTAGGGTACCTAGGGATATAACACAAAGTTTCATGTGGAAGAAGAAGAAGGATGGGAATGATAACTGGAGTGCAGGTGATAAGGAAGATGTATAGATATATGGCCTGATGATTTCTGGAATCAACTGGAGACAGAAAAGAATGGAAATGGTTTTTCTTGCATTAAGATTTTAAAGATAAGAACTGCTGATAATGAGAATGTAAGCTCATTGAAGGGAGAACTATTTACTTTTTCCCCCTTTATATCCTCAGCCCTTAGTACAATGCCCAACATATAGCAAGCACCTGATTCATCAATGCATTGATGCTTCTTGATCAGTTGGGTATGGCTATAAAGCCCCCAGTGGTGGTTAGCATGCCCAGAGAGTATGCTTTTGTTGTGGATATTTCTGGATTTATGAGATCTAGTCACAGTTTTCTGTGCGTCAGCATCACTACCAATGTGTACATAGATAACCCCCACAACAATTGGCTTCTCAAGCCAGGGATACTATATGTGAAGCCCTGTGGATATAAATATAAAAAGAAGATAAGAAAGAAAAGCCTCCAGAATCCCATTTCCCCTTATCTTTTCTCTTTCTCTCCACTATTTTGTTAAATTTTATTAACTTTATTAACTAAAAAGTCCAGGGTCTCTCATTGCATCCTGGTCAATCATTAATAAATAGCACCACATTACTATATGTAATTCAAAACTTATTTTTAAATGCCATGAGGAAGGCACAACCAGACAACCATGCCAAGAGGTACTTACGGATTATGTCAGTACTTATTTCAACAGCAGCTTTGGAAAGTCACAAACATTTAAAATAATGACTTTAGTTGTCGAAGTATACAAGAAGGAAAGTGAACTTTATTTAAATATGTGTTTTACTGATGGTTCTGGCAAAGGTGAAGGTTATATCCAACGTTATTGGTTCTCTTTCTACTGTCTCCCTAGAATATTCATTGTGAAGGTTCTGAAAGAGTGACCTGATTTCCTGCAGTCTGACTTGGTCTGGGGAGGCATAGGGGTGATCTTCAGAACCCCTTCAGATCAGGGCTGGAGGAAGGGAAAAGAGAATAAAACCAAACAACTAATTCTTCTGAATAAACCCATCTTTCTGGATCACCCAGGGTTTATATTCTGTCTGTCTAATCTGGTGATTTAATTCTATAAAGGCCTGTGGTTTAAGGTGCTTTGACAGGAGTGGGAAATAAAACAGTTGCATATGTTGGAAAGGAGGCAGCCGAGGTTCTAAATGGGAACTGTGCATTTACCTGCCTTTGCGAGAAACAACATTGTCCTGGGACTGGCACGGAGAGAGATAAGCAAGCCTGGCCACCCCAGAAGTCTAATCACATAAGTGACTCAGAAGCAACTTCAAAGCTGCCAAAGGAGCTGTTTGAAAAGCCTGCCAGGGCAGCAGATCCTGCTGCTAGGGAAATGTCTTTCAAAGGCTGGCATCTGGGTCCTGTAATTGCAATTCCAGGAGGGCTGTGGCGACTTTGTAGTTTATCTCTGGTGATCGGGAGCTTGGGCCATTACTGGGCTATTT
Source organism: Pseudocheirus occidentalis (assembly GCA_028646575.1). NCBI lineage: Eukaryota > Metazoa > Chordata > Mammalia > Diprotodontia > Pseudocheiridae > Pseudocheirus > Pseudocheirus occidentalis. The sequence continues at coordinate 4,501 of JAQQSW010015709.1, read as the reverse complement.
GGACGATGAGGTCTTTGTTCTCTTCATTCACTATAAAAGAATATCTTGTAGTTTCACTTCTGAATGAGCTTCTGTAGAATGGCTTCCCTACCCCCCCCCCAGACTTTACTGGCTTATACGTGGATGTGCGTGGATGTGCATGTGTATGTGTATGCACACATGCTTCATGCTGTGGCTAACAGGCTCCCTTTCTTTGTAGGGCATACATTATAAAATTTGTCCACATGTGCATTTATATATGCACACACACACACACAGACACACACACATATATATACACACAGGTCTATATATACATTATATATGCTTATATAGATACAAAATAATTTTTCATATGTATACACATTTATTTAAATCTACATGTGTATACATATATGTGTACATAAAACATATACACCTGTACATATACACATTTTGTTGTTCAGTCATTTCAGTCATGTCCAACTCTGTGATCCCATTTGGACTTTTGTTTTGGAAGAGATCCTTGAGTACCTTGTCATTTTCTTCTCCAGGTTATTCTCCAAATGAGGAAACTGAACAAACAAGGGTAAGTGACTTTCCCAGGGTCACACAGCTACTATGTGTCTGATGTTGGATTTGAACTCAAGTGATCCTGACTCCAAGCTCCTCACTATCCACTGGGCCACCCAGCTGCCCATATATTGTGTGATTTTTGTCCTTCCTTCTCAAAGAAGACCATGACATCAGGAAGATGATTCCATGACTTGAAAGTGAATAGGATTTGAGTGAGGGAGGTCACTGCAAAATCACCAGCCTCACTTTCTCTTCCAGATCTATTTGGGTCCACTGGCCAGATATGGATCAGGATGGCTGAATGACCCAGGAGACAAGCTGCTTATACATACATATCCATAATATATATACAGTTAAAATTCCAAATCCAGCTAATTTGTTCTCTAATCATTAATCAATGCATACACATACCTCTTTCTCTCTTTATATGTGTGTGTGTGTGCATGCTGACTCACACGTATGTACACACACTATAGAAAAGGGGCCGATACTTGGTGCAACTTTAAGCTCAAGACAAAGACATAAAGGAAGAGGTTTCTGAGTGGTTAGAGATTGGAGAAAAGAGAGTCTTTTCCCTTACCAAAAAAAAGTCTGCTTTCAGCTTTCTGAATAATGCCATCTGTGCTTGCCCAAATATTTCTCACTTTTTCTGACTCTGGCCTGGTCCCTACCCTAGAGACCATGGATAATGATCATTGCAGTAGAGTTGAGGGCCATTAAAGTTCTCTGAGAGGATTTCTGCTTCCTTGTTTTATTTCACATGCATTTCTGCAGATGGAAGTCTCTTTTTAAAGTTTAATCTTCAGATCACGGGGCCAGCTCTAATCTTCTGGGACTCCAGAGGTAGTGGAAATGGAGGCATGAGAGTTGGAGAGCATGCAGCAAATTTAAACAGGCCTTCGCTTTTGACCATGTACTTTCTCAGAACAAAAACAAAAACAACCCTGACCTGTGACCTAAAAATGTAAACAAAGACAGGCAGCTAAACTTCATCTTGTCTACCTTTTAACCTTTATCCTGCCACCTCTAACTCAAGAGGAAAAGTGCTTACTCATCATTTCAATAAGTCTTATGTTGTCTGTTTTCTGTATTGGAGAATTATATTCTATATTTATTTCAGGGAATTGAGTTGGGAAGCGTATAATCTCTCTGCCTGCTCCCCTCCTTGTACCCAGAGAACGTATGCTCTGGAGACAGAGACTGTATTTTTGATCCTTATATCTACTCCCACCAAGTACAGTAAACACTTACTTAATAAATACTTATTGGATTCAATTGGGAGAAAGGGATATGGCTAAAGCTGCTTGTTTTTGGGTGAAATGCTTTTGCCAATCTTGGAAGATGGAAACATTTTGATCTTTGCCCATATTATCATGAATATTTTGTTTATCTGCTATTATCTCTTTTTATATGTTACTTTCTAGTCTCTAAAATTGTTTCTACTTCTGCTCCTCAAAGCTATTACACTATTTTATAGACTTACTGTCCTCAGAACTCTTCATCCCCCAACCCCAAATTCTCTTGTTGAGATTCACTTAAAACAGAATAGTTCTTGTCTTACTCAACACACCTCCTCGTCTCCCTCCCCCCAATTCTGACTCCTAGCAGGTGAACATTTCAAATGAAAATCTTTTTGATTAGGGAAGTGTCAGAGGTATATTATTTCCCCATCTGTACACAATCTTCCTATTAGTGTTGTAGTGAGTGGGAACCAAGTAATTCTTTGCATAACTATTGTGTAGCTGTAGTGTGGATCCAGAAGGAAGCTGATTGGAATTCACAAATGAACTGCTCAGATTGAGAAAGCTAACAGAAAAGGGAGCAGCTGTTCTTTGCTCCCTACATCTGGAGATATGTTCCCATATGCGTGATTGTCTATGGTAGGCAACAGTTGTTCAGTATTTCCCACTTTCTTTTACATATGTTCATTTTTACGTCATTTTGTCTTTTACTGTATAGGAAGGGATAAAACAAAGGATTGTAGAAGAAATGAAGGACAGTTTAAAATTGGAACAATTAATCAAGATTTGGAATAAGGAAGACCAGAGTTTCAATCTTGTCTCAAAATCTCCCTTGTTGGGTAACCTTGAGCAAATCACTTAACTGTTCTGACTCAGAACTGTAAAATGAAGAATGATAGCACCTACTTCCCATGGTTGTTATGAGCATCACTTGAGTTAACATATGTAATATGCTTTACAAATGTTAAAGCACCATATAAATATTAGATATAATAATAACTATTATTATAGCCAACTCAGAGTATATATAGCCTTCTCTCTGGGTCTTGGCATGAGGCCTTTCCTAATCCCTCCACAGCTAGTGCCCTCCTTCCCTAACTTTCTTATATTTAACTAATCTATATATCTATATATCTACATACATGCACACACATATGTGTATATGCATACTTATATACATAGTCATATGTATATGACTTTATATTTTTCCTTATACATTTTATGTATTCATCTCTTCCATTAAAATGTAAATTCCTTATTAGAACTTACATCCCCAGTGCATAAAACAGTTCTTGCCACATAATAGGCACCTAATAAATCCTTATTCCTTGACTGATTGCCTCCCTGCAAAGCCAGGTGCATTCTAGCTTATTGCTTTCTTAGCTAGAACAGGTCAGATCTGAATCTCAACCTCCCCTCCATTCTGTATTCCACCACTATTGTATCTCTTTGCAAGTTTACAATAGAGAAGGTCATGTCTTTATCTCAATTTCCTTTTCCTTTTACTACCTTCCATCTTGAAACTAGCATAAATTCCCCAAACAAAGAATTGTTAAACATATGTTTACCAAGGTAATACTTTGCAATGTTCTTCAGTTGCTGAGATATAGTCCCTAAGGACTAATTAAGTCACATTTTTTTGTTTTGTGAAAAGTTTTTTGTCTATGAAGAAAGTCACTGTTGGGTCATTAAGAGATGAATCACATTACTACATCAGCTCCAGAAAACCTAAAGTCATTTTAATGTAATAGTCTCTGAATTAATCAACAGTCAATCAAAAAGTATTTCCTAAGCCTTTAAAATTTACCTGATCACCTTGCTTAAAAATCCTTATTTTTCATATGAATAACTGTGAATTGTTTGATTTAGTAGCTAGATTGGGACTAAAACCTAGGTCTTCTGACTGTGGATTCAGGTGGATTCCTACTACACTTTTCTCACTCCTTGACCATATTTGACATGGTAAACAAATAAAAACACATTTCACTTATTCCTTTCTCTCATGTATCTTGGTCTCTCTGACTCTACATATATAGTCCTGTGTGAGTCTGCCTTATTTTGGAGATGGAGCAATGCAAAATAGTTGAAGTCTTAAACCAAATTACTCTTTTCCACTCATTCTTCCTAATTAATTGACCACATTTCCTAGTCCTTTAAGGTACCTAAATTTGGGAGATCCAAGCTTGTGTATAAAAATTGCAAAATAATCTTGTTATGTTTTAGATCATATCTAATCTAAAGGACCAAAGCCTTCTGCATGATAACAGAAGTCCTTTGAGCTTACTGGAAAGATGGTGGAGGTAAAAAAAAAATTAGATAGGGGGTAAACATACCCAGTAAGAACTCAGCTCCAGGAAATACTGATTTCATGGTAGACAGGAGTCCTATTTCCAAAAGTAACTTTCAAAGATCTCTTTGTTTCCTCTCAAATAATTGATATCCTAGCTGACTATCAACTTGTTTGATTTTCTATTGAATATCATCTCCTTCAGAATCATGCTGGAGAGTCACTTCTAAGGAGTCTATATAATCTAACTCAATAAGAGTACAAACATTTCGTTTTCGTGACACCATCATTATTCTTTTTCCCCTACTTGCCTGATATTTGCATAATATCTCTGTAAGTTGTAGGTTAAGCAGCTACATATGTTATAACTCTTTATATAAATTATATTGCATGCATATGCACAAAATTAATTTGTAGTTGTAGCTTAATGACATCTAAA
>JAQQSW010015708.1:0-11830 GCA_028646575.1 Pseudocheirus occidentalis | reverse complement strand
TCTAGTTTATCCCCACTGCATATAATACTTGCTGATAGGTTTAAGTAGATGCTACCTATTATTCTAAGGAAAACTCCATTTATTCCTATACTTTCTAGTGTTTTTAATAGGAATGGATATTGTATTTTGTCAAAGGCTTTTTCTGCAACTACTGAGATCATCTTACGGTTTCTGCTAGCTTTATTGTTGATATGATCAATGATACTGATGGTTTTCCTAAGACTGAACCATCCTTGCATTCCTGGAATAAATCCAACTTGATCAAAATGTATTATTCTTGTGATAAGTTGCTGTAATCTTTATTTTATTTAAAATTTTTGCATCTATATTCATGAGGGAGATTGGTCTATAATTTTATTTCTCTGTTTTGGCTCTCCCTGATTTAGGTATCAGTACCATATTTGTGTCATAAAAAAATTTGGTAGGACTCCTTCCTCACCAATTTTCCCAAATAGTTTGTAGAGTTTGGGATCAATTGACTGGGATTAATTTATCTTTAAACGTTTGACAGAATTCACTAGTCAATCCATCTGGCCCTGGGGTTTTTTCCCTAGGGAGTTCTCTGATAATATTCAATTTATTTTTCTGAGATGGGGTTAAGTAATTTACTTCCTCTTCAGTTAGTCTAGGCAACTTATATTTTTGTAAATATTCATCCATTTCACTAAGATTGTCAAATTTATGTGCATACAATTGGATAAAACAACTACTAATTATTGTTTTAATTTCCTCTTCATTGGAGGTACATTCACCCTTCTCAAGTTTGAGACTTGAAATTTGGTTGTTTTTATCATATTGATTAAGAGTCTATCAATTTTATTGGTTTTTTCATAAAACCAAATCTTAGCTTTATTTATAAGTTCAATAGTTTTCTTACTTTCAATTTTATTACTCTCTACTTTGGTTTTCATTATTTCTAATTTAGCATTTAATTGGGGATTTTCAATTTGTTATTTTTTAGCTTTTTCAATTGCATGCCCAATTCATTGACCTCATTTTCTCTAGTTTTTTCATGTGTGCATTCAGAAATATAAAACTTCCTCTAAGAACTGCCTTTGCTGCATCCCACAAGCTTTTGTATGATGTCTCATTATTGTCAATCTCTTGAATGAAATTACTGATGGTTTCTATAATTTCTTGTTTGACCCACTCATTCTTCAGGATTAAATTATTTCGTTTCCAATCAGTTTATTGTCTATCTTTCCACAGCCTTTTATTACATATAATTTATATTTGCATTATGATCTGAGAATGATGCATTTAATATTTCTGCCTTTCTGCACTGAATTGTGTGTTTTTTATGTCCTAGTATATGGTCAATTTTTGTGTATGTGCCATGTACTGCTAAGAAGAAGGTATATTCCTTTTTATCCCCATTCAGTTTTCTCCAGAGATCTATCATGTCTAGCCTCTCTAAAATTCTATTTGCCTCCTTAACTTCTTTCTTGTTTATTTTGAGGTTAGATTTATCAAGTTCAGAGAGGGGGAGATTGAGGTCCCCCACTAGTATTGTTTTGCTATCTATTTCTTCCCCTAATTCCCTTGACTTTTCCTCTAGGAATTCGGATACTATACCACTTGGTGCATGTATGTTAAATAATGATATTGCTTCATTCTGGATGGTGCCTTTTAGCAGGATGTAGCTTCCTTCCTTATCTCTTTTAATTAGACCTATTTTACGTTTTTTTTTTCTTTACTGAGATAAGGATTCGCTGAGGCATAATATATTCCATCCTTTTACCTTGTTTCAAGTGTGTTTCTTGTAGACAGTATATTGTAGGATTGTGGTTTTTAATCCATTCTGCTATCTGCCTTTGTTTTATGGGAGAGTTCATCATCCCATTCACATTCATAGTTATGATACTATCTGTGACTTTCCCTTCATCTTATTCCCTCCCCTGTTCATATCTTTGTCTTCCTTTTCCCTTTCCCTCCTTAAGAGTTTTCCTTTTGACCAATGCCTCCCTCAGTATTCCCTCCCTGTGTCCCCCCTCTTTAGCTCCCCTTTGCCCCTGCTACTCTTTCCCTCCCTACTGACCACCCTCCCCCTTCTTACACCCCTCCCCCCTTATCCCTCCTACTGCCTGTAGGGCAGAATAGATTTTTATTCTTAACAGAGTATACCAATGCTAGTAAATTTCATACATTGCTCCTCTCCCTCCCTCTTTTCCCTTTATTGTTATGAGGTTTTGTGTCTTTTTATGTTAGAATATAAACTTAGCCGTTTGTGTAGATCCTTCTTTAAATCAGAACCAATGAGGCTAACGACCATATAATGCTCATCTCCTTCCTTCCCACCTCTCAACTTTAGTATGTTTTTATGCCTCTTCTTGTGGCATAATTTACTATCTTCCACCTCTACCTTTCCTTTTCTCCCATTACAATTATTCCCCTTAATAGGATTTTTTTTAGTCTTCAGATTTGTTCACTTATACCCACACCTGCTTTCTATGTATATCCCTTTAAGTGTCGCAATACTTATACAAATTTCAGTATTGACAGGTATCTGCTTCTCATAAAGGAATGTAAACAGTTTGCTCTTATTTAGTCCCAAGTTATGTGCATGTGTGAGCATCTGTGTGTGTATGTGTATATGTGAGTGTTTATTTTCCTTGTTTAATTTTTTATGTCTTTCTTGGGTCTTGTAAGTGGAGATCAAATTTTCCATTGAGCTCAGGCTTTTTCATCAGGAAAATCTGGAAGTCCTTGATTTCATTAAATGACCATCTCCTTGCCCGAAAGAATACGCTCAGTCTTGCTGGGTAGTTGATTCTTGGTTGCAGTCCTAGCTCTTTTGCTTTATGAAATATCGCATTTCATTCCCTCCGATCTTCTAATGTAGCAGCTACTAAATCCTGTGTATTCCTGACTGTAGTTCCACAATATTAGAATTGTTTCTTTTTGGCTGCATTCAGTATTTTCTCCTTGACCTTGCAGCTATGGAATTTGGCTACTACATTTCTTGGAGTTTTCAACTTGGGATCTCTTTCAAGAGGATTTCAGTGAATTCTTTCAATAACTATTTCTCCTTCTGATTCTAGGACCTCAAGACAGTTTTCTTTGACAATCTCTTGGAGGATGTTGTCCAGGCTGATTTTTTTCCTCATGGCTTTCTGGTAGGCCAATAATTCTTAGGTTATCTCTCCTGGATCTGTTTTCCAGGTCAGTTGTTTTTCCAGTGAGATATTTTGTACTTTCTTCTACTTTTTAGTAAATTATTTTCCTCAATTAGTTTTTGGAGCTCCTTTTCCATATGTTCAGTTTTCATTTTTAGGGAGGTATTTTCTCTGGTTAGATTTTGGACCTCCTGTCCTAATTCTCCAATTTTACTTTTTAAGGATGTTTTCTTCAGTGAGATTTTTTTTTAATTTGGTCACTGTAGATTTAAATTTATCTCCTACCTCTCTAATTATCATTTTTAAAATCCTTTTTGAGATCCTCCAAGAATGCTTTTTGGGCTTGAGACCAATTCACATTTCCTTCTGTGGTCTCTAGTGTGTGTATAGAGTCTGTGTTGTCTTCTGAGTTTGGTTGTTCTTGCTCACTATAAAAAGATTTGATGATCCTACCCTTTGAAGTTTCCTTCTTCCCCATTGTGGTTGCCTATGTCCTGGATTTTTAGAGTGGATATCTGCTTCTGGGATGTAGAAGTATTAAGATTCTCAGGCTGGGAGGTAGGGGTTTGGTTGTTAACTTCGTGAGCTGCAGCCTCTGAGTATGCAGACTGAGATCAAGGCCAGGACTCTCAATGTTTCCCCTGAGTTACCCTGAGGCTAACAGAGTAACCTATGGGGGCAGGGTGGTCTGGCTCCTTCATGTTTCCACCTCTGTGTCTCTTGGCTACAGCTCAGGTTCAATAGCAGAAGGCAAACAGAAGGGCAGGGCAGGGTTGTAGTTTGCTGATTGACCCAACTGGGTCCACTGAAAATTTTCCCAATTTCCCAATCCCAATTGACTAAAACAACAATCCTTCTTTTGGCTTGCATTTCTCTCCCCAGCACTTAGCCCAGGGCCTAGCATACAGTAAGTTCCTGCCCACCAGAAGAGCAAGCCAAGGACCTGAGAGTCTGTGATTTGGCACACATACAGAATGCAGCAGAGCTGGGACTGGACCCCAAACCCCAAACCTTCTGACTCCAACTCTAGCATTCTCCCCAATACCAAGCTGCCTGGGTCTTGACATAAGGCTGGAACCCTTGCCATAGGAAGTCTTTCCAAGGATATCATCATGCTTTCCTAGGCAATACTTTGGCTGTGTGGCACCTGCCTTCTCTTACATATATATTCATTCTCATGAGGGAAAACTCTTTGAGCAAGTGACATGCACACTCCTCCAAAACAGAAAGTTCTTGGACTTTACTTTCCCTCTCTTGGCAGTTTATACCGGAGTGTCCTTTCTCTGCTCCTCTATGAGAGAGGTGTGTTCCTTGAAGAGCTCCCTGATGTTGTTGATAGAAGAAAAGCTTCCAGTAGGGTCAGGTTATTGGGAAGGGCTAAACTGTGGCCCAAGTCTTAAGGGAATGCTCCATGCTTGTCTGGGACTAGCCCAAGGCCATGAAAAAGTCAGAAAGTGGCAGCAACTGGGTACAATAAACAGGAAGTTGGACTCGGAGTTATAAAATGTTAAGAGTAGGAATCTGGCCTCAGATACTTATTAGCTGTGGGTCCCTGGGCATAAAGGGTCACTTTCCCTGAGCCTGAGCTTCCCTATCTGTAAAATGGAAAAGAACATCACATACCACCTAGAGTTATTGTGAGAACTGGGTCAAAAGGAAAATGTAAAGCATTTTGCAAACCTTAAAGCACAACATAAATGCTAGCAATGATGATAAACAAGAAAAGCAAGAACAGATGAAGACACAAGGTAGCAATGACGACAATTAAAAATAAAGACAACAGGGCCAAGATGTGGGCCTAGGGCCACCATAAATGATGGCAACAATGACGATGGCAATCACAAACAAGGACAGCAGAACTGAGATGAGAAACTAGAGCCACCATGAATACTGGTGACAATGCCAACAAGCAAAACAGAACCAGAGAGACTGTGGCCACGGCAGCTGCCAACCAGCACAAGGATAAGCTTGTAAGCTGAGAAGAGGCAGCAATAAAGGAGTGATTCTCTAGAACAGAGGGAAGAGTTCAGCTTCATGGACACAAGGTCCTCTCGATGGCCTGGAGGCAGCCACTAACCTTGGTACCTGTGCACCTTCTCTCCCAGTTATCCTAAATGGGGTCACAAAAAGTCAGACATGACTAAAACGACTAAACAACAACAAATGTATATACACATAAATATATTCTATAAACCTTAAAGTATTATAGAAATGTGAGCTATTATTGCAGTTAAATGGGAAAACTTTCCCAATTTCCCAAGTCTGAAATATTCTAGTAACTGAAATTTCTTCACTTCAAATTTTCACTCAGTCATAGAAGGCCCTAATTCAGGAACTGGGAGGGGAGTGGTGGAGAAGAAGGGGGGAAAGTACAGTCATTTCCACCAATAAAATATTTTTTTAACAAAAAAAAGAAAATTCAAACGTTTTTGAAGGGGACACAAACAATATAGTCTTGCTGCTCCTTTGTTAAACTGAATATGCACTTTTAAAAAACAAATTGCAAAAAAATTTTTTAAAAACTGCAGATAATCTAATGGATTTTTGTCAGTCCTCATCTTTTTTGACCTCTCTGCAGCCTCTGACACAGCTGCCTGCTCTCTCCTCCAGGATAATTTCACTTCTCTAGATTTTTATTATATCATTCTTCCTTAGTTCTAGGTGCTACCATATAGATAGAGCTCTGGGCTTGGAGTCAAGAAGACCTGGGGTCAGATCTAGCCTCAGACCTTATTAGAGATATGTAATACTGGGTAAATCACCTCTGTCTGCCTCAGTTTCTACAACTGTAAAATGGAGATAATAACAGTACCTACTTCATAAGATTATTGTAAGGATTAAATGATACATGAGTCACTTTGCAAACCTTAAAGTGCTATAGAAATCCCAATTATTAACTGATTAACCTTCTCAGGCTCTTTTGCTAGCTCTTCCTCTGGAGTTGTCCCCCAAGGGTCTGCTGGCCTTCTTCTCTCCTTCTTCTACACTCTCTTGAAGAATTATCTCATCAGCTTCAATGGGATCAATGCAGATGATTCTTATTTCTAGTCCAGCCCTAACCTCTTCTTTGAGTTCTAGTCTAACATCATCAATTGCCTAGTGGACATCTCATATGTCCTGCATTTCCTATAGACATCTCAAACATTTCTGAAACAAAACTGTCCCACTGTCTTTTCCTCAAATCTTCCCTTCTTCCCAATGCCCCTGTCATTGTCAAGGGTACCACTACCCTCCCAGTCACTCAGGCTGGACACCCTGGCAGGATCTTGACTCTCCTCTCCCATTCATTCTTATCCTTCCTACCTTCACAACCTCTCTCAAAAATGCCCCCTCCTTGGGGCGGCTAGGTGGCGCAGTGAATAGAGCACCGGCCCTGGAGTCAGGAGTACCTGAGTTCAAATCCGGCCTCAGACACTTAACACAAAAAACTAGTCGTGTGACCTTGGGCAAGTCACTTAACCCCAACTGCCCTCCAAAAAAAAAAAGCAAAAAAAAAAATGCCCCCTCCTCTTTGGTGTCATGGTCCCCACCCTGGTGCAGGCCTTTACCCCCTCACACCTGAACTACTGCAATAACCAGCTGATAAATCTGCCTGCTCTCTTAAACCGACAAAGTGATCTTCCTAAAGCAGCAGCCAGTGTCATCTCCCGATCAATAACCTCAGTAACTATTATCTCCAGAGCAGGGGCTGTTTTGGGTCTTTCTTTGTAACCCCAGTGCTGAGCACTGTCTGGCACACAGCAGGTGCTCAATAAAGGCATGCTGGTGTGACCTGACTTGATGACTCTCCATCTCCTGACTCTGCACTGGCTGTCTGTCCCACCTGGAATGCTCTCCTGCCTAACCTCCACTTCCTGACTCCCCAGCTTCCTTTTGTGGGAAGCCTTTCCAGTCCCCGCACTATCACCAGTGCCCTCCCTCCCTCTGAGGGCACCTCTCATTTACACCATACAGACCTTCTTGTTGCACACTGGCTCCCCATTAGAACATGAGCTTCTTGAAGGCAAGGACTATGGGGAGGGGTGATTTTCTCTGGATCTCCAATACTCAGCACAGTGGCTGGCACACAGTAAGCATTTAACATCCTTGCTAACTGAAGCTCATGGTTTCCTACAGATCTCCTTTTTGGTCCATTACATTCCTATGCCCTCTTATGTTGGAGCAATTAAATTTGCAGATGACTGGTAGATGCAACAGAAAAAATAAAATAAATTTACACTGAAAACAAAAATGAAAGAAAGGAATGGAAAGGTCTGTGGGACTGGCCCTGCTGGGCAATCTTTGGGCTACAACAATGGCAAGAGATTCATTCTCATTTCAAGAAAGGAATGGAACAGCCCAGCAGGCAAGTCTGGTCACAAGGCAGCTTGGGACCAGCGCCCTGCTAGGCACTCTTCAAGGCACAGTCCTCAGGAGAACACAAAGTCCAGAAACAGACTCCAAGGTCCACCTCTTCTGCCCTCCCCCATTCTGGTTCTCTGCCTTGCCCACCAGCCCTTTTCAGCCACCTGGGAAATCTGAACGGGACTCATGGGTCTTCATTTCTCTCCTTGAAACACTGACCTGGGCATACATTATTTAATCAAGACTATGCTTTGTTCTATGGGGAGGAGCCGAATGAGTTGGAGTTAAAGTTTTAAGTCTTCCTTGAAGTAACCCAACAGGCCTTGAATTTCAATAAACAATCACCACCAGCCTTTAGCTGTAGACAAAAACCAACCTTTCCACTTCCTCTCAAACACACAGAGAGTCACTAACAACTTAAACTCCTTTTATATAGTCAACAGAAGGCCACGAAGTGCCTACTGTGTGCTGGTGACTGGATGAGGTCCAGAGGATACAGGGACAAAAGTGAGAAACGGTCCCCACCCTCACAAAGTTTGTATTTGACAAAAGGGCCTTGCAGTCTTTGGTAAGGGAAGGAGACGACCATACATCTCTCTCATTTCCCTCACTTACAGGCAAAATGAAAAATGTATGAAAGACAGATTTGCTCCCAGGTGTAGGAGGACTGCAAGTTTCCATAACTAAGTTTGGTCCTTCATGTTCTCCTCCAAAAGGGTGGGGAGGGATTCTTAGTCAGGGATCAAGGTTTCTCATCCAGAGGCAGCAGTGTATAAACTGCTAGGCCTGGAGTCAGAAAGACTCACCTCAGATATGTGTCAGTGTGACCCTACACAAGTCACATAACGTCTCTCAGACTCAATTTCCTCATCTAAAAGGTGAGAGATGAGGACTAGACCTCTCAGTTCCCTTCCATCTATAAAACTACTATCCTGTTGGCCATCCATTGTGAGGGGAGAGGGTCCAACAAATTCAATGGATTTAGCAACTCACCTCCACACAGTAGTGGGACAGAGCCACCACAGCAAGATGACTCTTGGGAAAGAAATCACAATACTGGATGGTGCTGCTGTGACCAGTGTAGATTTCTCCTACCAGGCTCCTGCTATGGACATCAAAAATCTGCAAATAAATGGCAAAGCAAGGTTCTTGAAGGGGAAGGAATTATGTTCAAGAAAAAGCCAACACAAAATGAGAAGTGATCATCCGCACGCATTTCAAATATACAAAGGGAAATATCACTCAGCCAAAATGCCCCCTTCTACATACTATCTCCTTGGTTTTGCCTGGGCGTCCCTCTCATCCTTCAAGCCTCAGTTCCAGCCCTGCCTGTATGGAAAGAGGACTCCCAGTCAACCCAGAAACAGGGCCTCTCTCCCAGCCCCTCCCTAAAACTACCTGTTCAGACAATAAGCTCAATTCTATGCAGACATACACCATGCTTCCCTCCTATAAAATATGAGCCCTCGGAAAGCACAGGTTGCTTTCATTTGCCTTTGCATCCCCAGTGCCTGACATATAGTAGGTGCTTAATAAATACTTACTGGTTAAATGACATCCCCAGCACCCAGGAGTGTCTGACACATAATAGGTGTCTGATAGAAGCTTGCTTAATTGAAGGGCCCACAATCATCATTATTAAAGCTACTGACCACTACATTTACAAGGGCTGAATTCCTTTACTCATTCGACAGACATTTATTACATGCCTACTATGCTAGGCACTGAGAATACAAAGACAAAAATGCTTCCAGCATAAAAAACAAAATATTTTGTATGACATTCAAAGTCCTTCCTAACCCAGCCCGCCCCCACCTTTCCAGTCCTCTTACAGCTCACTCCCCAATACATGCTCTTTGGTCCAATGACACTGACCTCCTGTGGCCATCCCACAAACATGACCTTCCATCCTTCAGTTCCATGCTATCCCCCATGCCTGGGAGGCTCTCCCTCCTCTACTCCTACTGACTTCCCTGGCTTCCTTTAAATTCGAACTAAAATCCCACCTTCTAGAGGACTGCTGTAAGGCAAGCAAGGAAGTACTTGGCACCTTGTTTTCAGCTATTTAATTATTTAGCACTTTCTTTCAATTCAAGTTTTTTTTTTTGAGCCTTGCCCATGAAGAGAAGCCTAAGCTGGGAAAGAGCAGAATGGTGGCAGAGTTGAAAAGGAGAAAACTTGCGGTATCCCAGTACTCTGTCTATCTGTTCCATCTGTGTTGATTTTTGTTTGTAATACTTTGTACAGAAGCCCTGGGACCTTACTGGAAGCCCTCAAGGAGGGTTTCTTGTTGTCTGTTTACAGAAGTCCTAGAGGAGGGTTTCGGAGGTCTTGGGACTACACTGACCATTTCTGTTGAGTTCTCAGACCTTGTTTGTGGGTCTATAGTGGTTTCACAGTCAGACAGTGAACTGATGACGGTGCCAGCAATGTTTTGGCTCTGCTAAGCTTTGTCTTCCCAGAAACAGAAACTGCAAAGGACCTGAGGTGGACTAGCCACTAGGAGCTTCAATATGGAGCTGAACGAGGAGCTGAGAGCTGCCTACCTTTGAATCCAGGTGACAGTTGGGTAAATTCAGGCAAAAGCTCGGACCATGGAAGAAGAACCATGGAATCTGAGAGTCAGCCTCCAATCAAGATTAAAAGACCTCTCCTTGAGCACTTAATGCTGACTAAGATCATTATTTACTGTGGCCTAGGGGTAGGAGAACTTTGTACTCTGTACCTTGTACCTCTTAAAGATAACTGAGTTAAGGATGACTGGAAACTAATCTCCAATCAAGAAGAAAGAAAACTTTTTGACTGTAGGATGTGACCTAGAGGTGGAAAATTTTGACCTCTGCACTTTGTGTCCCTTAAGGAAGCTTGCCCTTTAAGGATGACTGAATTAAGGACTCACTGAATGATATCTTTTGTTTAAAACTATATGGCCACTTTGATGAAAACTATGTGGCCACTTTAATGATTAGCCCTCCTGACCCACCATCCAATTACAAAGTAACAAGGTGTGGCCATTCCCAAAAAACAAGCCTCCTACCACAGGCTCCACGTGATCACATTCAGCCCATTAGGGGGCAGAGTGTACTTTCAAATCAGGGAACATTCTCAGAGCCACTTAAGCCTATCAAAGGGTCTAGGGGCAGGAAAGAGCTTCAGATTCTCATTACAAGATCTAGTAGACAGAGTGCTTGAAGAATTACAGATAGTGGTTTGTAATACTATATAAAAGGCAACAACAAAAAACATTACAAAGAAAAAGATTAAAAAAAAGCAAAATGGCTGTCTGATGAAGCTTTACAAAAAGCTGAGGAAAGAAGGAGAGGGAAAGAAAAGGAAAGATCCATGCCAACCTGAGTACAGAATTCCAGAGAATAACAAGAAGAGAGTAAAAAGGCTTTCTTAAATGAGCAATGCAAATAAATAGAACAAAAGAATGAGAAAGACAAGAAATCTCTTCAAGAAAATTGGAGATATCAGGGGAATGTTTTATGCAACAATAGGCATAATGGGCATAATAGAAGACAATATGATAGGCACTTAACAGAAGCAGAAGAGATGGCAAGAAAATATTGAAGAATTCCATAAGAAAGATTTTAACTTCATTGATAACCACAATGGTGTGGTTACTGACCTAGAACCCGACATCCTGGACAGTGAAGTCAAGTAGGCCTTAGGAGGCCTTGCTAATAATAAGGCTAATAGGACTGATGGAATTTCAGATGAGGTATTTAAATCTTAAAAGACTATGCTGTACTCAAGATGCCAACAAATCTGGAAAACTCAACAGTGGACACTTTTTTAAAGTTAAGTTCTGAGTCTACACACTTAATAACAGAGTAGGCACACTCAATTCCAAGAAATCTTAATGAAAATGGTCAATTGGTTTTATGGATTGAAAAATATAAATTAACAATCCAATCCTAAAGAAGGGTAATCCTGAAGAATGTTCAAATTATCTGCACTCATTTCACAAGCCAGCAAGGTTATATTTAAGATTCTGCATGCCAGATTACAGCAATATGAGACCTGAGAATTACCATAAGAGCAGCCTGGTTTTTGAAGCAGCACAGAAAATAAAAACCAAATTGCCAACATTTGCTAGATTATGCAGAAAGCAAGAGCTTTCCAGAAAAACTTGTGCTCCATTCACTACACTAAAATATCTGACTGTGTAGATTACAACAAAATGTGGCAAGCCCTCAAAGAGATGGGAGTACCACATCTCATCGTACTTGTCTCCTGAGAAACCTGTAAATGGGTCAGGAAGCAACAGTTAGAATCAAACTGAAATAAATAGAAGTTTAAGACTGGAAAAGGAGTAAGACAAGGCTGTATACTGTTACTTTATTTAACTTTTATGCAGAGTACAA
>JAQQSW010015707.1:0-11830 GCA_028646575.1 Pseudocheirus occidentalis | reverse complement strand
CTCCCTCTTCTTCTTTCTTTTCTTCTTTCTTTCTAAACTCCTGTAACGGTAATGGAATTTAAAGAACCCCTTGTATTGGCTTGGTTTTCAGGTTAAGTGTTAAGACCCAGAGCTTGTGAATCCCACAAGTGGGATGGACTTGTTGATGTGATGAGACAGGGCTGAACAGGGAAGAGCTGGTGCTGAGGGAGAGGCCAAAGCTGAGAGAGGCCAGAAGAACTTCTGGGAACAGCATTGTGGAGGCAGAGAAAAAGAGTTGCTGGGAATGAGGATGCAGAGAGAGAGAACTGCTGGGGGGCCAGAGTTGTTGAGAAAGAGAGAGAACTGCCAGCTGAAGTTGCCTGGACTACTGTGGGTCAGTTGGAGCTGCCCAGGACTTTTGAGAACTGTCTCCTGGAGCTGCCAAGAACTGAGGAGGCATGACTGTGGCGCCGGTACTGTCTGTCTGTTTTGATGTTACTTTGTCATATTTGTTTGTTAATAGAGGCCTCAGACCTTGTTGGGCCTAGGTTGATTTCACAGGCAGAAGTTGAACTGAAGAGGATGCTGGTGATGTTCATGAATGCTATGGTGTCTTTGTTAAGCTTTGCTTCCCAGGAACAGAAACTGCTGAGAATTTGCCTTGGGTCAAGATGAAGAAAAGACCTCCCGGGGCGGCTAGATGGCTCAGTGAATAGAGCACCGGCCCTGGAGTCAGGAGTACCTGAGTTCAAATCCAGCCTCAGACACTTAACACAAAAAACTAGCCGTGTGACCTTGAGCAAGTCACTTGACTCCAACTGCCCTAAAAAAAAGATTAAAAAAAAAAAGAAAAGACCTCTCCTTGGGCACTGAATGCTGTGATTTTACTGTAACCTAGTTGTGACCTAGGGGTAAATGACCTTTGTGCTTTCCACTGTCCCTTCAGAGGGTGCTTGGTGGTGACTGGTGATACTGTAATTCAGTTGTGATCCAGGGATGGAAAACTTTTGACCTTTGTACTTTGTGACTGACCAAATGAATGTACTTTGTTTATGATTGGAAAATAATCTCCAGTTGAGTAGAGAGAAGACTTTGGTGATTGACTAAATGAATGTACTACCCAGGGGTGGAGTATTTTGACTTTGAACTTTGTGATTGAATTGAGAACTTACTAAATGATTGAGTTACACATGGTGAATGCTGTATTTTGATTTTCTGTAAATGTTTTGCCTTAATTTGTTACTGAATAAATGGAGTTTACTATGCCAGTAATCAGAACCTTGGAGGATGCTCATGCTTGGCGTTACATTACTCCACAAGAAGGCCATCTGTAATAGGAAATCTCTGTCTCCTTTCCTCTTGTTCTCTTCTTGATTCTCTTCTGTCTGGCTTCAGACCTTATCATTCAACTGAAACTGCTCTCTGCAAAGTTACTAATGATCTCTCAGACCTAATGGCCTTTTCTCAACCCTCATCCTCCTCGACTTATCTGGAACCTTTGATGTTGCCAGTCACTCTCTTCTTGATATTTTCTTCTCTCTAGGTTTTTGAGACATTGCTCTCTCCTGGTTTGGCTCCTATCTGGCCACTCCTCAATTTCCTCTGTTGAATCCCTGTCCAGGGTGTACAAGGGTCTGGGTCCTCTTCTCTTCTCCCTCTGTTCTGCTTCTGTTGGTGATCTCACTAGCTCCCATGGATTAAATTATATGCTGAGGAGTCCCAAATCTACCTACCTAGCCCTAAAATCTCTACTGACTGATCTCTAGTCTTGCATCTACAAATGTATTTCAGACATCTCAAACTCAATGTCAAATAGATATCTTAAACTCAACATGTCCAGAACTCATTATATTTTCCCCCAAACACTGCCCACGCCACTCCAGATTTCCTTGTTACTGTTGAGGGTGATCCTCCCAATCACCCAATCTTACAATCAAGGTGTCATTCTTGACTCTCACCATCTCTCATCCTCCACACCCATCCCTTCTCTCTTCTGACACTGCCTTCATCCTGTTGAAATCACCTCATACCTGTACTACTGCAATAGCCTGCCTCAAGTCTCTCCCTACTGTGGTCCATCCTTCACTCAGTCAAAGTGATTTTCCTGAACTGCAAGTCTAACCATGTCACTAAACTCTGTGCACTCCCTATCACTTCCAGGATCAATTAGAGAACCTTTTTTGTCCCTCCATAACCTGCTCCATTCCTACATTTCCAGTATTCTTAAACCTTACTCCTTCCCACAAACTCCATAATCAAGTGTCTCTGGTCTCCTTGCCACTGCTCACACAAGATGGTTCATCTCCTGACTGACCCTTTGACCAGCTGTCCCAAGCACCTGAACTCTGTCCTCCCTCAACTCCTTCAAATCTCACCTTCCACAAGAAGTTGCCTTCCCTCCGACATTATCTCCAACTTAACCTGTCTATATCTTGCTTATATCTGCTTATTTGCATGCTGTCTCCCTTAATAGACAGTGAGCTCCTTGAGAGTAGGGACTGTTTCTTCCTTCCTTTCCCTAGCATTTCGAACAGTGCCTGGCAAACAGTAAGCACCTAATGAAGGATTATTGACTGACTGGTTCCTCTGTGATCTGCATGTAGCTACTTTATGTTAACATAAGACACAACAACAAAAAACCAAAATGATGCGAGCTTTGGGAAGCACAGTTTTTTAAAAGGAAAATGGAAGATTTCATTGGAGAGTTTGGGGGTTTGAGTGAGAGTAACATTGTCGATGTAACCCGGGTTGGCCTTTTGAGCATGCCCAGTTTGGTGATATGGAGCCACCCCACCACAGCTACCTTGACTGGCTGCCTGCATCCCTAAAACTGTGTGCCCTTCTCTCTCTGCCATCTTCTCAGCTTCACTCCTTCTCATGACTCCTGTCTGATGCACTTAGCACTCAGGGTAGACTCCACGTGCTGAGAGGGAAGGAACTTGCCTTTCCCTGCTTTCCTCTTGGTTACCCCAGCTCTGAGGAATGGGTTCGAGTGTGTTTCTGTTCTGTATCATTTGTTCTCGGTTTCAGAGTCCTGAGGTGAACCTCATGGAATCTGAGTGTTCAAAGCACGGTGACCTTGGAGCCAGGCTTGCAGGCTGACTGATGCTTGGAGAGGCCAAGGTATGGAAACCAGTCCATGGCAGGACTTGGAAATGGGGCATGTTCCACAGAAACAGAGTAAAGCTAGGAACTTAATCTTTCCCTCCCCAGAGGCTGAGGTGCAAGTGAGAGGGGAATGACGCCTCCCATTTATCAGAGGGAGTAAGAGTGTATATTTGTGATTTTATCTTCTAAAGCAAATATTCCTTTCTCAAAACTCCACCGTGTTACACCAACATTTACCACCTTATTAGAAACTGAAACAAACAACTGTTGCTGTGTCCAACTCTCCATGACCCCATATAGGGTTTTCTTGGCAGAGACTCTGGAGCAATTTACCATTTCCTTCTCCAGCTCATTTGACAGATGAGGAAATTGAGGCAAACAAGGTGAAGTGACACACTTGCCCAGGGTCACACAGCTAGTTAATGTCTGAGGTCGGATTTGAACTCATGACTGCAAGTCCAGCCCTATGTTCACTGCACCAACTAGCTGCCCTGTAAAACAAACTATTTTGAAAAAAGTTTTCACCTCACAGGTTTTCTGAAAGGATTTTGGGGACCCCTAAAAATCTCCAGACCACACTTTGAGAACCGCAATGCTAGGGCATAAAAACTTCAAGGAAATGCCAAAAGTCATAAATATTAAATATGTTCTTGATTGACCACAATTTAGTAAAAATGAAAATCAATAAAGGCTTCTGAAGGAAATATTCACACTTGGAGAGTAAACAACTTAACTGTTTTTCTGTTTTCGTATTAATTGTCCCCCAATTACATGTAAAAGCAATGGCCAACATTTGTTTTTTAAAACTGAGTTCCAAATTCTCTCTCTCCCTCCCCACCCCCCTCATTGAGAAGGCAAGCAATTTGATATAGGTTATACACGTGTAGTCATGCAAAGCAGATTTTCACGTTAGTGACATTGTAAAAGAAAATATAGATCAATATAAAAACCCGAGAAAAATCAAGTCTGCTTCAATCTGTATTTAGACTCTAGCAATTCTTTATCTGGAGATGTATAGCATTTTTCATCATAAGTCTTTCAGAGAATAATGTAAAGAACTAATTAGTCAAAAAACAAATTTTTAAAAAGAGAAGAATGTTAAAGAAATGAACAAATCTTTGGGATACAGTCCCAGCAGTTTTTAGAGGAAAGTTTATATTGCTATAACATAATATATGCTCAACAAGAAACAATGAACCCATGAATTGGGCAGCTGCAACAAGAAAAGGAAAAAAAAACTCTATAAATTTTCTAAAAACCTAAACATAATTTATGAAACATAATTTCATGAAAATTCTAAAAAAAATCAAAGATAAACGAAGGAAAAAAATAAAGGGCTTACTAAGTGCTGGGCACTGTGCTAATTTACCCTGTGGATACAAATGTATATAATGATAGTCCTTTCCTTCAAGGAGCTTAGATTCTAATGTGGGAAGAAAACAAGTAAAGGGGAGCTAGAAAAGGAAGGAGAAATACATATATACGTAAAATGTGTGTAGATATGTGTACATACACATACATATACCTACCTATACACACCCATACAAATATATACATATGTGTATATATATGTGTGTGTAAATAGATAGATAGATATGGAACAGTCATGGCCCCAGGTAAGATAAGGCGAACTCTGACCTATCAATTCCCATAGCACACCCAGGCACACAGTAGGTGTTGACTGAGGGAATCCTGCACTTTCCAGAAATTTCCAGGCAAAGGTGGTAGTGGTGGTAGTTGGTCGATGCCAGATAGGAGGAGAGGGTTTATCTAGAGTCGAGGTTGCCACCTTCAGGAGAGGCCGGACCCTCCAAAACTGAGTCAAGAAGCCCTGAATTGGACTATTTTTTTTTTTTTGTTAAATTACTTCTGCCATAATGAAAGCCTTTTGTGGTGACCCTAGAAATATCATTAAGCAAATATTATTTTTCCCCAATATATGATCTCATTTGCCCCTTGTATGACACTGTGATTATTATCCTTAATAGATAAGGAAATTGAGGTTGAGAAAGATGAAATGCTTTGCTTGGAGTCACACAGCTGGTAACTGGGATGGGCTTTGAACTCAGGCTCTCCCAGCTCCACCCCAAGCATTTGACATCCCTGTGAGGTATTATAGAAGCGGCAGGGGAGGTGGGGGGTGGGGGTGGAGTGGGACTAGCCAATGAACTCAGTCCTTTTATCATTAGCATTTATTAAGACCATCTTTTCCATTTAGTGAAGACAATCTTTTGCTGTAGAACACGGTCACAATTAAATCACTTTCAGTGCAATTTATCAGAAGGGTAGTGTTTTGAAGAGTTTGCTCTATGTTTTGTTCTTATGGAATCATATTTCAGCAGCATAATAATAGCTGACACTTTTATAATGCCAAGTACTTTCTAAATATTATACCATGTAATCTTTAACAATGCTTTTATTGAAGTGTAGGGGAGGGGGAGGAATGAGGAAGAAAACCTGTAACTCAAAATTTAAAAAACTTTGGCATGTAATGGGGAAATATTTAACAAAATAAAAACTGTACTTAGTAAATAAATGCCTGTAATTTCCTGGTGCTTTTTCCTAGGGCAGTTCATTTATATTTGATTCAGTTTCTCTTTCCACATAGTACCGAGCTGGTTAGGTCAACTAGTTTGTTGGTTTGTTTTTTTTAATCGCTTCGGGCATTTAAAATGACCATTGTTATTCATCCATTCATTCGAATATTCAGTTTGTTGCCATAAAACTGGGCATAATTTTTTTTATCACTTTATTTCCTTTTTCCATTGTGATTTTCTCCTTGTTTTTGATTTTTACTATCAATTTTATTGATCTTTCACAAAACTACTGTTTTGTGGAAGTATGAAGTGCTGGTCAACCAACGTTTATTAGATGCCCAACTATGAGCCAGGTACTGTACTAAACTTTGAGAGTATTTCGAGATACAGAAAGGAACAGTCCTTGCTTGCCCTCAAGGAACTTGCAATTATGTGTGTGTGTGTGTGTGTGTGTGTGTGTGTGTGTGTGTGTGTAAAACACACATGAAAATGCTAAAAAAAAAAAGGGGGGGGAAGCAGAGAGAGGTACTCAATGAGAAAGCATGGTAAAGAAATCAGAGGAGTCACAACATAGTACAGTCAGAAGAGAAATGAGATGTCGACTTGGAGTTCTCTCCTCAGATGAAGATTTGGAATTCATGCCCCCATTCTTCAATCAGAGGTAGAGGACTCTGAAGAGATAAAATCCCAAGACTGAAGAGATTTTACAGAATGATGCCATCATCCCAATAATGAGCTTTCTGGGGGCACAGGGGGAAGTCCCCAAGTAGTACAGCCAGGTGAGAAATGAGTTAAAGGCCTCTTTAGATTCTATTTGAAAAGATACAACAAAACATTTTTCTCAGTTATCAAGCATTTACTTTTTCTCTTTCCTACCTCCTGTCTTTTTTCACCCAACCACCCCTGGGAAAAAAGAAAAACAATACCCTTGTAACAGATGTTGTAAAATCTCCGAATTGGCTATGTACCTCTGGAGGTAGATAGCATTTTCTTTTATAAGTCCTTCATAGTTGATTTAAATATTCTTATTACTCAGAATAGCTTAGTCATTCATAATTACTCTTCAAACAATACTGCTGTACTGTACACCGTGTTCTCTTGGTTCTGTTCCTTTCACTCTGCATTATTTCATGCACGTCTTTTCCCTGTTTTTCTAAAATCAACCTGTTTGTCATTCCTTACAGCACAGCAGTATTCCATCACAAACATATGCCAGAACTTATTCACAGTCATTTCTCAACTGATGGGCATCCCCTCAATTTCCACTTCATTGCTACAAAAAGAACAGCTATAAGCATTTCAGAATATGTAGGTTCTTTTCCTTTTTCCCTGATTACCTTGGGAAACAAACCTAATAGTGGTATTGCTGGATCAAAGGATATACACAGTTTTCTAACTCTTTGGGTGTAATTCCAGATCATTCTCCAAAACAGTTGGATCAGTTTACAGTTCTACCAACAGCATATTAGTGTCCCAATTCTTCCATATTCCCTCCAATATTTGTCATTTTCCCTATCATTTTTGCCAGTCTGTATGTGATACCTTTTAATTAAATCTATTTTAGCTTTACCTTTGAGATCATGCCTTTTTTTTTAACATCAGCTAAAGCATAATAAATTCTACTCTAGCCCTTTATTTTTATTCTCTGTGAAAAATGTATGAAGAAGCTACCTTCATTTTAAAACACATTTCCTAGAAACAACATTTTGTCAGGTTCTGGTTTTTGATCCATTCTGATGCTTCTGTTTTGGGGGTGAGTTCATTTTATTCACAGTCAAAGTTAGAATTACTAGTTGTGTAGTTCCCTCCATCCTTCCCTCCCTCCCTAAAGTTTAGCCTTCTCTTTTTATCCTATCCCTCCTCAAAAGTCTAGTTTACTTCTGACCACAGCCTCCCTAATCCATACATCCTTCCAAGAGGCCCTCCCTTGCCTCATTCCCATGTCCTCTTATTTCTGTGTAAATTAAGAAGACTTTCATACCCAACTAGATGTATGTTATTCCCTCTTTAACCCAGTTCTGATGAGAATAAGGTTCCCACCCTGCCTCCTCCCACCCCATCCTCCCCTGCACTGTAAAAGTTCTTCCACTCAGGCCTCTTTGAAATGAGGTAATTTGTTCTGTTTTACCTTTCCCTCTCCAATTTGAGTTTTTAGGATCATCTCATCATAATCAACTCAAACCCAACCTCTCTATCTATATATACTCTTTATAACTGCTCTAATAATAATATCCTTGAGTTACAAATATAATTTTTCTTATTAAATTCCTTATCATTAGTCTTTCATGTTTCTTTCTCCCGATTCCTGTATTTGAAAGTCAAATTTTCTGTTCAGTTCTGGTCTTTTCCTCAAAAATATCTGAAAATCCTTTATCAAACATACATATTTTCCCCTTTCATGACTACAGTCAGCTTTGCTGGGTAGGTTATTGATTGCAAACCCAGCTCCTTTGCTTTTCAGAATATTCCACATTCCATCATGCTTTAACATAGAAACTGCGACATGTTGTATTATCCCGACTGTAGTTCCACAATATTTGAACTGTTTCTCGTTGCTTGTGATATTTTCTTCTTAATCACAGAGTTTTGGAACTTAAGCTATAACATTCCTGTGAGTTTTCATTTGGGCAATTTTCCTTAATAATGACTTGAAGTATAATGTCTAGACTTTTTTTTTTATAATGACTTTTAGGTAGCCCAACAATTCTTATATTATTCCTCCTCTATTTGTTTTCTAGGTTAGTTACTTTTCTAACTATATTTCGTCTTCTTTTCTAATTTTTTCATTCTTTCGATTTTATTATTTCTTGATGTCTTATGAAGTCATTAGCTTCCCTTTGCCCAATTCTAATTTTTAAGGAGTTATTTCATTAAGTTTTTGGGTCTTTTTCCATATGTTCACAATTTTCTTGCATTACTTGTTTCTTTGCCCAGTTTTCCCCTTTACCTCTCTTATTTGATTGTTAAAGTTGTTTTTAAACTCTTCCAAGGTTAATTTTTGAGTCTGTGACCATTTTATATTTTTCTTTGAAGGTTTGCAAGTAGCTGTTTTAATTTTATTGCCTTCCGAGTTTGAACCATGATCTTAATAACTATCTATTGTCAGATTCTTTTTCTGTTGTTTACTCATTTTTTTTAAACATCCTATTGCAGGGGCAGCTGGGTGGTGCAGTGAATAGAGCATGGGCCCTGGAGTCAGGAGGACCTGAGTTCAAATCTGACTTCAGACACTTAACACTTACTAGCCATGTGACCTTGGGCAAGTCACTTAACCCCAATTGCCCTGCACTCTCCCCTCCAAAAAGCAAATAATAATAATAATAATAATAATAATAATAAATAAAACATCCTACTTCTTGGCTGTTAACTTTATGCTAGGTGCTGAGCTCTGCTCCCATGGTGTGAGAATGTCTTAGACTTTTAGGTTGCTATTTTCCAACCTCTATCTGGGGTTGACTTTTTAGAGCTTCCATTGTGCTATGATACAAGTCTCTACTCTTTGGGCTTTTGCTTTTATAACTTCAGGGACCCCTCTCCAGCCCTGAGACACAATCAGGGTCCCCAATATTGTTGCCACCAACTTCTCACTACGCACAATCCCAGAAATGTAGTACCAACCTTCATTCTACCTTTGTCCTGGAACTGAAACCAGGGCCCCCATTCTCCTATAAGAGGCTGTAGTCAGTCCTTTCCATCCTGGAACTGAGATTGCCCTGGAACCATGAGGAGGGCACCACTCTTCTGCAATTGTATTCAGTGGAGTGTGCTTGCACACAAGTCCCAGAATGAGGGACTGTCTGGTCAGTGTGCTGGGGCCCCACAATCTTCCTTTGATCATCTACTCAAACCATCCCTCCACCTCCACACCTCCACACTGTCTGGGGTGAAAGCTGCTCCCAAGGCTTGCTGTTTGTGACATGGTGGTAGCTGCTCCTCACTCCTTGTCAGACCACCACCCCATAGGTCAGTGCTTTCCTAACACCTGAAGTTCTCTTAGACTGCACAATGGCTATACCCCAACTTTTTAATTCTTTCACTTTAAAATTCAATTTGAGGCATTATTTTAAGTTATTTGGAGGGGAATTTTGGAGAGTCAGATAATTTCCTAACATTCTGTCATCTTCTTACAATCTTTCTGTATGCTTAATTTTGCTTTTTTTTTTTTTTTTTTGCTTTTTTGGAGGGCAGTTGGGGTTAAGTGACTTGCCCAAGGTCACACGGCTAGCTTTTGTGTTAAGTGTCTGAGGTCAGATTTGAACTCAGGTACTCCTGACTCCAGGGTCGGTGCTCTACTCACTGCACCACCTAGCCGCCCCTCTGTATGCTTAATTAAGAATTTTGTTTTGCTGTTTTGTTTGGCTGCTTTTAAAATGTCTTTATCATTTGCTGCACAGTATTTTCTGCATTTTTATTATAAGAATCTTGCTTCTGATCTATGTCTAAAGAAATAGCACCTTTAGAATTGCCATACTGTTGATTATTGTGATGTTGTGACTGCTTCCACTTTGAACTGTTTGATCAAACTGTTTAATGGTTGAAAATATTCAGGCATTACAGAGCAACATTTTGAGGATGTGAGAATATTTGAAAAACACTGTCAATTTATGGAGAAGTACCTACAAAGGACTACAGATATATGTAACAGAGCATTTGTTTAATGGGGATCTCAGACTTCCCAAAGATGAGAGTAACAGAATTGGGGGATCATAGAAAAGCATACAGGGGATCATGGTCAGGAGCATCTACTTAAGATAAGGTCTGTGACTTATTCAGTGTCAACTGGACATTTGAGAATACTTGAAAAAAGTCTAGACAGGTTGCTGTGCTTAAGAAATTATTTGCAGTACTTCATTTGAGGGACGGTAGTTTCCAACAGTTAACATTAATGAAGAGGAAATGCAGTCCAACAATTGAGGTCTGGGTTTGAAAATGAGCTTGGGTTGTTTTTTTTTTTTTTTTACCAACACAAAATGACCTTTTCCATCAGATATCTGTTAAGAGTGATGAGGTTCTAGAGGCCAAGGCTGCATCTTCTATCACCATCTATATGTCCACAGAAGCTGAACTTCACCAATTCAAACAGCCATGAGGCTGCAGAGAAAAAACTCTGGAGTTCTACCATGTGGACCAAGCCACCTTACTAGTATGTTAAATGGTACTGACGTCCCCCAAAAGGCACAGATTAACTTGCCCAAGTTCTAAGGCAGCTTCTTCCTTTTGTAGTCTCCCACACAATGGCTCTGATTGATTCAAGGAGATGTAACTGTTTTAATTGATTCAATGAAAAAAGTTCTCCCCACTGTTAGGCACCAAGTTAAAATGGGATGATTTCAACAGAGCCTCACACTTAGCAGGCTGGGAAGGGGGGTGTACACAGCCCTCAGCTGAGCAGAGCAGGGGTTTCCCACAAGGCTGATCTTTCCTGAGAGCCTAAGGGAGAAGCTGGAGTGACAGAGGCCTCAACTTTTGTACTTCGGGCAGCAGGAAGCTAATCGTTGGTCTGGATCTTTGGTATTTATTGGTCTCCAGGACATTCTCCTTCCTTCCTCAGTGAATTTAGGGCTTGGCCCAGGGTCTTTCTGCCACTGCTGCTGCCAGGAAAGGAAAAGACTTCCACGTGGATACTGATGCTTCTTCAGACCTGCTCCTTAACTCCACCTCAGGCCTTCACCTTGCCATGACCTACTAGTGCGCCACCTGCATGACTTCAAAATCTGTTTTATAAATAACTAAACTTACCACAAACTTACATGATTCTGCATTATTGTCTTCCTTTAGCTTCATCTACTACTGCTGCTGGTCCTCTTTGTTATCACTCCGGAACCAGCTGCAGGTGCCTCCAGTCTTGGTCTCCATGTCTCGGCCAATCAGCCCCAGCGGTGCACCTGAAGCCCCTTTCCCCTGACCGTAAGGCCAATGGTGCCTTGCCAAACCCAATACCTCACCTTACCGTTTGCTCCTGTTTATCACAGACCTGTGCTGCCTGAATCCACCACAGACTAGGTAGACCCATCTCCACTGGGTCCCCAGCTCAAAGCAGCTGCTCATACCTCACCAAAGGCTCTAGTCTGCTGCTGACCAGCATTTCAAACCTTTCACGTTTTATTCCCATCCTTTATTTCCCCTGTCCCTCCTCTCCCTCTCTCCTACAGCCATCCCACCTAACAAAGAACATATTTTTAAAGAAAAAAACAACCCGTCAGTGTGGAGGAGCCGTGAAAACC
>JAQQSW010015706.1:0-11830 GCA_028646575.1 Pseudocheirus occidentalis | reverse complement strand
TTTCTCCCAAGTCAACAGGGGATTGTCTCAGCCAATAGCCTTCTCCCAAGTCAACAGGGAAGTTCACATCTTTTCACCAATAGACAGAGTTCTATACTTAGCCCTAAGTTACTAGGTGCTACTTAGCCCTAAGTATCTGATCCACTTAGCCCTAAATATCCAACAAATTGATTACCATTACATTTGTCAAAGAAGCAAAAGGGGAAGAGAGTTTGAAGAGATCAGGGGTAGTAAACAGTGAAAACTGAAAGGACTAGATAAAGGTTATTGCATTTCATGATTAGGAAGCTGAAGTGGGTGGCATTATGGGTCCACTGGCAGTCTTCTAAAATGGTAGCTCATACATAATCTAGTCAGGATTGCAGAAGGCAAGGTAAAATGAGGAAGGTAAGCAGGTATTGACATTGGATTATCTCAATGACAAAATTCTGAGGAACAGAGTGAAGACAAGTCAGTTACTGGGAAAGAGTGCCCTGTATTAGAGCATAGCAAGGAGATATGACCGAAGGACAGTGGTTTCTCAGCCTGAAAGATCCCTAGCTCCATGAAGGCCTATTCCATCCAGGGTTATAAGTGCATCTTCTCTAGGGAATGAGGAAGGGATGAAGAGATACACTGAGCCATCATGTATCCTTGCTAGTTATTAATATCCTCTCATAAACAGTGTTCCTAGTACTTTGAGTTATCATATTTGTAGAGCATTAGGCCTCACCCAGGACAGAGATTGTCAGTGATCTTGGAGAGAGGAATTTCAGTACAATTGAGGAAGAAGAAGCTATACTGCAAGGGATTGAGAAGTAATTGATCAGTAAATAAGTAGAAGAGAAAGTACAGATTACTCTAAGAAATTTGACATTGAAGAAAAGGATCATTGAATAATCAACTTTCAGAGTGAATCTCAGTGGTCATATGATTCAACCTATCCCCAAAAGGGACCGCCATTACAATACACCTGACATATGGTCATCCAGTCTTCATATGGAGACTTCTAGTGAAGAGGAACCCATTTTCTCTAGAAGCAGTTTATTCCATTCTTGAATAGTTCTATTTGTTAGGAAGTTGGGTTTTTGAGAGGCAGGGTGGAAGGCAATTTCCTCCTTAAATAAAGCCTGAATTTTTCACTTTGCAATTTTCACTCTTACTTCTCATCACACCCACTGGGGCCAAAGAGAAAAAGTCTAATCCTTCTTCCACATCAGCTTTTCAAGTACTTGAAGATAGCTATCATGTGGCCAAACGGTCTAGGCAAAACTTCCCTAGTTCCTTCATCTAGTTCGAAGATGATGTAGACCCCAGGCCCTTCACTGTCTATAGAGAGATGTGGTGATAGCTTAAAGGGACAGCAAAAATCAAAGGAGGTTTGTTTAGGATAGAAGTTAGCAGAAGGTATAGACAAGTTTAGTTATACAAACAAGTAACCGAATTTATAATACAGAATTTTTCTTGACGAGTAGAGGGCCACCATTTAAAATACAATTAGACACAGAGAAGCAATAAAACAATATAAGCAGCAACTACAACAATGGAAAGAATGAGATGTCAAAAAAATCAAAAGTAACTAACAAAATTATAAAGAGACAAGCAAAGACACCCTTAGGAGGTTCACAGGTGTTACACATTGTATATGTTTGCAGACTTTTTCAGTGTGCTAATTGTTTTTTAACTCTAAAAAAATACTGTGTCATGTGGGATGGTTCTCTAGGAGGAGTAGTTGGGGCACATGAGATGTTATGGTGAGTTAGGAAACAAAAAATATCAATAAAAACATTTAAGCTGATGTGAAGAATGAATATTCAGTCTCCTAGAATGAAGGTTTTGAGGCTGAATCATCAAAGCAAAGAGGCAGCTAGGTTTAGTTAAGGCTGACTAGTGCCAGGACATTAGAATTCTTTGTTGCATTAGGCAGGCATATTGTAGATGAGGAAATGAATTGGTACAGATCCTAGGCACTGTGGTGTTGAGAGGGAAACACGTAGAGGAGCTACTCCTTGAGAAGCAGCAGGTATTGTGGAAAGAGCGCCCAAGTCAGAGGAGACCTGGATTCACATCCTACCTCTGAAGTTTACTGATTTAGGATCATGATGAAGTCTCTCAAACCCCTCTGAGCCTCAGTTTCCTCAGCTGGGGAACAATAAGTCTTAATAATGGGGATAACTGCAGTAGCTACATCAGAGGGGAGCATCAAATGAGATAATATAGGTATAATATTTTACAAACTTTGAAGCACAATAGAAATGGTCAGTTATTTCTTGTTTAGGAAGATTTTCTTTCCTTCTTTCACAGTTCTGGGGTAAGTTGCAAGAGAAATTCCTTGTCTTCTCTTCTTTTTTTTTTTTCTTTTTGGAGGGGGGAAGGCGGGCAGTTGGGGTTAAGTGACTTGCCCAAGGTCACATGACTAGTAAGTGTGTCAAGTGTCTGAGGCTGGATTTGCTCAGGTCCTCCTGACTGCAGGCCTGGCACTCTATTCAGTGTGCCACCTAGCCGCCCCTTATCTTCTCTTCTAAGGGAAGAAATGGGGCGTCATGAGGTGGGTGCTGTTCAGTTATTCAGCAGTATCTCACTTCTTGTGACCCCACTTGGAGTTTTCTTGGCAAAGACAATGGAGTGGTTTGTCATTTCCTTCTCCAGCTCATTTTACAGATGAGGAAACTGAGGCAAACAGGGTTAAGTGACTTGCCCAGAGTCACACAGTTAGTATGTTTCTGAGGTCAAATTTGAACTGAGGTATTCCTGACTCCAGGCCCAAGACTCTACCCACTGTGCCACGTAGATGCCCACATCATGAGATAGCCAGAGTGTTTTTCATCTGGCTTTGAGGTGACTGAGGGATGGCCTTCATGCTGGGAACAGCACAGCACCCAACAAGAGCCAGTAACAGGGTATTTCTGGTGTGCATTCAGTGGACAGCAGAGGTTGAAGGGGAGCAGTCTGACAAGAAAAAAATAGATGAAGACAAACGTGGAGTGTGGGAACTCTTGGCATTACCAACTTTTCCATGCAGGGCCTTCTCCTGTGTAGATTCCATATGTTTTAGGGTAGGCTGGGTTGGCGGTGACTCCTTTTACAGCCTACACCAGTATGAAACAATGAAGAAAACTGGAAGATCAAGTTTTGTATAGTGAACTTTTTTCTGCCTTGTGCTCCCAAGGTTCAGTTTTCAGAACGGGAGAGGCAGTGGGTCAGGAGAAACATGAGGACTGTGGGCAACCTAACAATATGGCTACGTGCTATGGCAGGGGTTGATAGACTGTAGTTAGGATTAAGACATCTGAAGAGACCTGGGAAGTAGTAGCTGGGCTAAGGAGACAATATCAGGGATTGCTCCTAAAGAGCCTGGCAGTATCAGTAGGAGCTAGCTGCTTTTGAATACCCCTTAAACCTCTTCTCCCTCCATACTCCACATAAATCACTCTCTCAAAGGTTATCAATGGTGTTAGCCAATAAGACATCCAGTGAC
Source organism: Pseudocheirus occidentalis (assembly GCA_028646575.1). NCBI lineage: Eukaryota > Metazoa > Chordata > Mammalia > Diprotodontia > Pseudocheiridae > Pseudocheirus > Pseudocheirus occidentalis. The sequence goes on along the minus strand of JAQQSW010015706.1, from coordinate 8,373 downwards.
TTTTCTTCAATTCTCTTCCTCAACCTCAGAACAATATCTGATATTCCTGACCCACTACTTTTTTTAAAAATCACTCCTTTCTTGGCTTTTGTGACACTCCCCTTCTCGGGCTCTTTTCCTGTCTCTTTCTGATTACCTTTTTACTACCTTCATGACTAATTCTTTTTTTTTCTCCAGTCTCCTTAAGATGAATCTCTTTAAGGTTCCAGACCTGGCCGTTTTCTATCTATATCTATATCTATATCTATATCTATATCTATATCTATATCTATATCTATATCTATATCTATATCTATATTTATCTATCTCTATCTCTATATCTACATCTATATCTATATCTATATCTATAATCTCAACACTGACCTCCACATCGATATCTATATCTATAATCTATAATCTATATATTTCCCTTTTTGGTAACTGAATCTGTTTCTACAGCTTCAATTCTCTCCTCTAGGTAAAATATATTTCTTTCTCTGTGTTATCTCCAGACTCGATTTTCTTCTATTACTTTGTTTTGACATCTGAATAACAAAACAACAACAACAATAATAATAACCGTTATCCCTTCCACGTAGTGGGGGTCAGAGGCACAGCACCCCAGCCATCTGGAAAATCTGTGTAAAACTTTTTGGCCTTCCTTTCGTATCAGAGAAGAAGTCTGAATTATTTTGGTATTAAAAGATAAAATGTGTTGATATTTTATAATACTATATATATATATTTTATGCATGTCTGAGTTTCTCATTTTTTTCTGTATCATCTGCTTGGCCTTCATGAGTTGTCTGTGGTTTCCACAAAACTCCCCCCAAACACGCATTTCATTTATTATGTCAATCTGCTCTCTGTTGAAGTCTCGATGTGGAAGGGATAACTGTATGGCTAGTATTTTTTTTTTTTTGCTTTTTGGGAGGGCAATTGGGGTTAAGTGACTTGCCCAAGGTCACATGGCTAGGTTTTGTGTTAAGTGTCTGAGGTCGGATTTGAACTCAGGTCCTCCTGACTCCAGGGCTGGTGCTCTATTCACTGCGCCACCTAGCCACCCCTGTGGCTAGTATTAATATAGCTACTACTGTATATCAAGCCCTGTGCTGAGCATTTACAAAGGTTATTTTATTTGACCCTCACAACAACCCTGGGAGGTAGGTGCTTCCCCATTATGTAGTAGAGGAAACTGAGGAAAACAGAGGCTAAGTGATTTGCCAAGCGTCACAGAGCTAGTTTGTGTCTGAGACTGGATTTGAACACAGGTATTCCTGATTCCAAACCCAGCATTCTATCCACTGCACCATCTGCCTACCCCTGGATGTTTTCATCCTAATATATTTTCAGCATTTCAAAATCAACATGACTAAAACTAGATTCATCCATTTCCCCATCCCTGCTGTTAAACAAGTTGTTCTTCTCCCAAACTTCCTTATTTCTATTAATGGTACCAGCATTTTCCTTTTTGTACATGCTCAAAACCTATCATCTTGAATTCCTCCTGTTTCTTCTCCCCCCACACCTTATAAACAACTAACTAGTCTTGTCAATTCATCCTTTACAAAATTTGCATCTGTTCCTGTCCATTCCCATTAGCATGGGCCCTTATTTCCCCACTCCTAGATTCTTTGATCTATCCTGCAAGCCATCACCAGATTAATCCTCCTAGAGCTCTTCCTTAATTATATTGCTCCTTTACTGAAATATCTTAAATGGTTTTCGATTACCTACTATGTAAAAATGAGATGTCTCAGCCTGTTATTCAAGGTCACCCATATCTTCACTAACTTACTTGCCTCATCTCCCACCATACCCTCATGCCAACTATATGCCTGACTACATGTTCCCTGAACACGCCTTGCACTTTTCCGTATCTTCATCTTTGTTCATGCTGTTCTCTCTACCTGGAATATATTGTTCTTATGTCAGTGTATCAAAATTCTATCTGTCCTCAGAGGCTCATCTCAAGCTCCATGTCTCTGTAGGGTCTCTGCTAACTACTCCAGTCCTAATGACTATGCTTCTGTTTGAACTCCTACGACCTTTAGTCTGTGGCTAACAATTTAGCTGAATTGTATTAACTATTATTATTTCTTGTATGTTCATTTCCTCTCTCCGATTTTATAAACTTCTCGACATTTTGTTATCTAAATGCCACACTGCCCCCAACAAAACCAAACAACTTCATATAGACTCTGAATTCCAGAAAAATTGGGATGAAGTCTGGGGTAAGCAAACAAGCAAAAATCAACCAGGTAAAAATGAGAGGTTTTGACACAATCAGATGTTTAGTCAGTCAGGAAGATAAAACTAAAGTCACAGTGCCTGGATCCCAACAGCTGCAGGGAGATCGATCCAGAAAGGCAAAGGGAAATTTCAACATAATTCTTTTGTGTCACCTATAGCACTTAGCCTACAAATGAGCACAGAGCATATAGAATGTGTTCTAAGCATAGGGAGAGGTCGGCAAATAGAATATTTCAGTGTATGCGTGGTCTGATCAATCTCGCTACTCACTACAACAGATCACTACCAGCCTCCTTGCTCTTAGGAGATTCTTGTTCATTTCCTATTATAAATAGTCATTAAGAATCTTATCTCCCCAACATTCTGGAGATTTTCCTTTAGGTCTTTTTACACTCAGTGGAAACCAATGAATCACTCAGACTCTGCATTTGTCATTCCTGACTCTCACAGGGGTGTGCTGGTAAATGTTTAACAACCAGCTCTCACAGGACATACTTTAAAATTTAATCTGCGCTTTTAACATTTTCTCCATCGCTTTCCTAAGTCAAGACAATAAACAAAGCAATAAATCATGACCTGATTTGTAGAGTTTGCCCATTTCCCATGTGTAAATGTTCACACTAAAAATTTAACAATGCGGCCACCCCTGTAATCTTGCTAAACAACCTGATATGCCTCTTTTCTCTTTAAGTACCTAGTTATCGCTTTCCCTTCTCATCCAAAGTTAAGTTTAATAACCTTAAGTATAATGGTATATTATTATTATTTAATAAATTATTACTGTATATAACAACATAAATTATTTTATATAACATTTTAGTTTATTTTTAGTAATCATATCTTAATATAAATTTGTATGTCACTCCAAAACAATTTTTTTAAGCCTCCTTATTCAAAAGCTGTCCTTTATAAGCTAAGTCATCTTAAGAGAAACACAAAAACTACAGCTTTGACATACTGGTATGTATAGGAGAAGCAGTTTGGTGTAGTGGAAACAGAAAACCTGGGTTTGGATCCTAGGCTTGCTAATTACTACTGTATAATCCTGAATATGTCTTCTAAGTTCCCTGGGTCTTGGTTGTAAAATGTGTGGATCAGAAGATCATGGAGCTAAGTCAATTGTAGATCCCAACTCTTATCATTTACAACACAGCCTATAGGACCTTGGACAAGTTACTTTTCCTCTCTCTGACTCTGTTTCCTTATCTGCAAAATAGGAGAATTGGAACAGATGACTTCAAAGGTCTTTCCTAATTCTGAATCCTTGACTGATCCTATGAGCAAAATGAGTACCTTAATCATGAACTTGCTTGGAGACAATTTAAGATTATGGGCATCAGATGGTACAGGAGAAGATTGTGATGTTGCAGAAAGTGCAGAAATCTAAACTATTCAGTTTGTCATCTCTCTTTCCCAACAGAAGCCCTTTCACATGTTTCTATTCCTTATAGCTCCATTTGGATTTCCTGTAGCAAAGAGAACCCATCCATAAGTATGGAAATCACCAACCTAATAGCTTTCCCCTTTTCCCAAGATACACATAAGGAGAAAGTGATCAAGGCACAGCTTAAAAGTCAAAGATAGCTTGTTTACTCTGTTACCATAATTAACAGCCAACAAAGCCTGATCTTTAGAAAGTAAATAACTAGAGTTAATCTAAGTAGGATCTTTTTTTTAAATACCTCCACTATCTGTATTGTTCTAATGCCCTTTTGGGGTGTCATTTAGACATTTCTCATAAATGCTTAATGGAAGCCTGGGGACACTGACTAGGGCTCACATTCTCTTTGGGCAAATAATTATCTTCAAGGGCATAAAACTAGCATAAACTTGTTCTAAAATGAAAAAAAAATGATAGAATTCTGGGATGGCAGCAGGAGACAATAGGCTTCTAAAGGCATAACCTTACTTCTTAGACTATGATGAGAGTGGCAAGTTTTAAAAAAAGAATCATATCTGATATCCTAAGGACCTGAAACTCATTTATATGTAGACGTCTAGGTGTTGGGGGAAAGCTTGCAAATGCTATAAAGGACAGCTGGCCTTTGTCACTCCACTCCAGATGGAGCTGAGCATTGAAGAAAGGGAAAAGAGTGGGAGATGTCATGGGTTTATAAAAAGAAAACACTGGAATAGGGAATGAAGCAACTGAGGGACTTGGGAATAGAAATAGCCTGAAAACATAAAGTGGGAAGGCATAGAAAAAAGAGGAAGAAATCAAATTCCATGAGGCAAGCATCAGAATTAATGAATCTAGTTTCCTGTGGATTATGCCCAGAAGAAAATTAACAGCTCAGATAACAGCCAATCCTCACTGGATACAGATGTCCAGACAGTTGCCAAGGCAACAACAGCTACTTATGATATTGTGAGACTAAGGGATATTGGAAGTTTATTTTTATAAAGCTGCCAAGATAATGGCAGGTCTTTTGGAAACCATGGAATAGTATAGATGAGTAGAACATACAAATATAAACCAGAGGGAATCAAGTTAACTATTAGAAAAAAGAAGGTAAGGGTAAGGTAACCACAAAACAGGAAGTAAGGAAAGCAAAAAGAATGATAGAGACTAAAAGAAAAATGGAAAAAGAAAGAATCATAGAATCTGAGTATTGGAATGTTAAAACTAGAAACAAAAATTATATTGTGTTTCTGTTTAGTCTATGATTTAAAATGTAAACCACATGAAGGGCCCTGAGATGAATTTGACTATCCTTAAAAATCAACAAAAAACTGAACTTGTAAGCAGACTCATCTCTGTCTCTCACACACACATACACAAATGGCATCTGGTTTATACATGTTTGTACATATGTACACACATCTACGTATAGATAGGCATATGTTTACATTTATGAAACATTTGGCTATGAAAATTATATTCATTACATACTATGACAAAAATGAATATTCTACTCTCATGTGTTTTTTTTTGTAATCCTATAGAACTTCTATAAAATCCTTAGAATTTCTACAATTGTTATTTTGCTTGGATAAATGGATGTTCTTTTGTGTAACTGGAATTTGGTGGGAAGACGTCTTCTTAGAGGCTTTGGTTGATACCAAGAGGATAGGAAAATAAAAAGAGGAAGGGATAAGATGGTCATTTAAGATGATTCTTGATTTTTGGGTTTTTTTTTAATGATGTATATAGTTACTGGGATACTTCCTTACCTGTGGGACTCTAGAAATGTCACACAGATTCAAGGTACAACATGTGTTAGGATCCATGTAAAATCATAGTTCACCAGCCTCCACAAATCTATTTAATTTTACTAGTCAACCAGAGGACACTCTAGTTTAAAAGAAATGGTGTAATTAAATAGCATAGCAAATGAAATAACTAGACACCTCTTATACACACAGTACATACTCCCACAGTTTACCATGTAAATGTAACCAGGGAGTGCAAGTACAGACATGAGGGACCAGTGTAGTTAGAACACCTTTGTGAAGGGCACCTATATGAGGAACATGTGAATCCAGAGCATATGATTAAAGAGCATGTACACTAGTAAACCATATAGCTAGGGAACATATGTGATGGGTTCAGATATATATCTAGGACAACTCATCCCTTTGGTGCTACAGAGCTGCCAGTGGTTTTTGGTGATAAAATAATGCTGTTCTCTGTTAGGTATTATGTCTCAGGTCACTACTGAGTATCTCCACTAATCTCTTAGTTGCCAAAATACTAATTCATTAAGAGTAAAGTAATTATTCTAGAGTTGGACAAGGCTGAGAAGTTTAAAACCAACCGAGGTTCAAAATTTTCACTATTTGTCTTAGTTTCTTCAACTATAAAATGAGTTAAAGAAGGAAATGGCAAACCACTCTAGTATCTTTGCCAAGAAAACCCAAATGAGGTCATGAAGAGTCAGACATGACCCAAAATTACTGAACAACAATTTCTTATTCAGTTCCTAACATATTTTTTGAAAACAGAGAGATCTAAAAAAAAAACAAGACCAAAGAATGATTATTTGCATACCCTTCCTAATGATCTATCATATATTGACCAAAAAGAGAGAGAATGAGAGAGAAGGGGAAAGAGAGAGAGAGAGAGAGAGAAAGATAGAGAGAGAGAGAGAGAGAGGAGAGAGAGACAGAGACAGAGACAGACAGAGACAGAGAGAGAGAGAAGGAGAGACAGAGAGAGACAGAGACAGAGAGAGAGAGAGAAGGAGAGAGACAGAGACAGAGAGAGAAGGAGAGAGACAGAGAGTCAGAGAGAGAGACAGAGAGAGAGACAGAGAGAGAGAGAGACAGAGAGAGAGAGAGAGAGAGAGAGAGAGAGAGAGAGAGAGAGAGAGAGATGGGAGGCAGGATGGTACAGTGGGGAAAAGCCCTGGATATGGAGTCAGAAGGTGGTTTTATATACACATATATGTATACATTCACATATGTCTATATAGGAGGGTATATATGTGTAGAAATACCTATGTGAGTATATGTATATATGTGTACATAGACAGAAGGCACAGGATCAATTGAATAGGACAGGTTAATATTTCAAAGGGGAAATTGAGAGGTAGGAGAGGAATAGTATGAGAGGAGACAGGGAGAGACAGAATGGGGTTAATCCTCTCATATAGAAGAGGCAAGGGATAACTGTTACAATGGAGGGGAAGAACAGGAAGGCAAAAGAGAATGGGTTAACCTTACTCCCATTGAATTTGGCTTAGGGAAGGAATGACACACTATAAATTGGGTATCTTGGCCTACAGGAGCGTAGGGGAATAAGGGGGGGAGGATAGAGGGGAGCATTATTAGAAGCACTCACTTTTGTAAAGGGACAGGGACAAAGTAGAGAACAGAACAAATAGGGGGCGGAACAGGAAGGAGGAAATATAGTCAGTCTTACACAGTATGTCCATTGTGGAGATGTTCTTTGTAACTACACATGTATGGCCTGTATTGAATTGCTTGTCTTTCCAATGGGGTGGGTGACAAGGGAGGAAGGGAAAGAATCTAGAACTTAAAGTTCTAAAATCAAATGTTATGAAAAGATACATTTGGGGGGACGGAGCCAAGATGGTGGTGTAGAAGCAGCAAGGATCTGCAGCTCCCACACAGCCACCCAAAATACCCATAATATATGACCCTAAACACATTCTAGGACTCTTAAACTCACAAAAATATAGAAAACACATCTATCGCTGAAGACAGCTTGGTAAGAGGGGCTCACCATGGCAGGCTGGGAGCCGAGGCTAGCCCAGCCCAAAACCAAAACTGAGGCTAGGCCTCAGGGCAGTCCGGGAAGAGCCGAGCCACATCCAGTCTAATAAAGAGAAGATCTACCTCAACTCCAGCAAACTCAAGTAAGGCATGAAAAACAAGAATTAGAGAAAGTTAGCTCAGCGGGAGGGGCTCATCATGCAGGCCAGGAGCCGAAACTGAAGCCAGGACTCAAGGTTGTGTGGGAGGAGCCAAGCCTCCCAAGCCACAGCTGAGTCTACTTCAGAGAAGATCTACCGCACCTGGAGGGATCTTCACATCTAGAAAGCCAGAATTACAGGTCAGTGAAAGTGAAACTTTGAAACTTAATTTGGGGGAGGAAAAGCAGTTCAGCCAATGTGCCCCAAGGACAAAGAAGCAATGGGGGAAGGGAAGGAATTGCTGTAACCCGGGGCTGCCCCCACTGGGCTGCTTCAGAGCCCTTGGCCTGTGGATCCTGCAGTGGGGCTGAATCAATTGATCAGGACCAAGTGCTCTTGCACTGAGCGGCCTGGATCTGGATCGTGGTCTTGGGTGGTGGTCCTGGGGAGCGCTTTCAGCAAGCCAAAGCTAATAGCTCTGGCAGCTGGGAAACCCCAGAGATTTGGAACAGAGCTTTCCCCCCTGGAAGCAGAGTTCCACAAAGCTGAAAAAAAACCCCAACCAATTCATTGACTGGTCAACATGAGGAAAAGGAAGCAAAATAAGAACAGCAATAAAACTCTAGAATCCTTTTTTTGTGGACAAAAAGGATCAAAGCATGGAACGGGAGGAAGAGAGCCCAGAACTCAGAACTCCCACACCAAATGTTTCCAAGACACTTGAAGAATGCCTAGAAGCTATACATCAACTGAAAAAGGACTTGGAAAACCAAATAAAAGAAGTGGAGGAAAAATTGGGAAGAGAAATGAGAATGATGCGAGG